>VWZK01012568.1:28238-59813 GCA_013396935.1 Baryphthengus martii
TTTTTGGTGTGCATAACAAAGAAGAATCCAACTTAAAAAAGGTCCGAACATCGGAGACTGACTTTGTATGTGTTTATATATTTCAGCCTGTCATTGTTTTAAGTTGATGTTTTGTCCCTCATGATTAATAAAAATAAGAGTGTAATGAAATATGGGAAGTCTTGTGAAAAACTAGAATGTCATAATAATGTTCTATGATTTGTTAAATTAATATAAACATAATATTAAATGTAACACCATGTTATTCTGCTACCTACCTTTTTTTTTTCATTTTACATAATGTAACATAGAAATGACAGTTAAAAAAAAAATAGAAAATACATCAAAATAAGAATAAAATAACCTGCCTCCCCAGAAAGTCTCTAGTCTCTAGTTTGCAAAACCAAAAATTATTGAAATATTCTTTGAAAGAAGTAAGCTACATTTGTCTCAGTCAATGTTTAAATAACTGGAATGGGTGTCATCAGGGAGGTACTGATCCACTGGTTATGGATGCTAGGAGAACACAGCTACAGATAGATAGTATTCTCCCTTCTTTCTTTTCCCTACAGTCACTTCCAAATGCAGAAGAGGGGACATAGATGTACTATTGGGTTGACTTAGGAGGACATTTCTAGGATATAGAAAGCAGAATCTGTTGAAGACTTCTCACCACTGCTTTCTAAAAATAAAGTGCAGATTTACTTGATTTATTTTAATGCATTTTATTAGGTTAAAATAGTGTATATATTTCTTTGTCTTTTCTCCACTTCACAGAGATGCCATCTTCTTTTGTTATTTATTGTTTTGAATTTCAGATTTTCTTTGTCTTGCTAAGTCTTGAGTTACTGCTTAAAAAGAGCAGCAGGATGAAAACAAGAAACCAACCTCAGACCTTATTAGAGTATAAATAGGCATAAGCTTCTTGTCTAACAGCTCTACCCACTGGTACAGCCACAATACAACATTTAGAACATTAGAAGTGTTTATGATTGATTGGAAAACTAAGTTATATACTTATTTAAAAATATTTCCTGCCTTACCCTAGAATGCATTTTTTATGTCTTTTGTTGGAAAATAGAAACTCCAGATAAATTCACATTAATCTTGTAAAGTGTTGAATAATTTCTGGTTGACAGGGATGACTGAAGAGTTAAACAGTATTTTTAGTGACTCAAGTAACTCTTTGTCTAGTCCTTTTCTTTCTCTTACTTCCTCTCTATTCTCAGTCAGATGCATGGAACTTGAAGGCTGGATTACTTTTCTTGAAAAAAAACTTTTAAGAAGCATAAGCAACTTTAAATTCCACTGTATTTGGAGTGCCTGAAGAGTGAGAAAAATAAAGTATGAATTCAGATTTTCAATCTTTTTTTAAAAGATGCAAAATATTTCTACCTATTTCAAAAGCAAGACATTCAGAAGTCTGTGGTGCAGTAGCACAATACAACCACAGATGAAAGCAAGAAATACTCATTTTCCTCCCTCAGGCCTTATCATTTGGAATTTCTTGTTTGCAACTTGAATAGTGCTTCTGAGAACAACTCTGCAATGGAACTGAATTTTAGCTCAGGAAACTCATGCTGGTTTAGACTAAGGATCTGCTAAAGAATATCTTTATTAATAATCATAAAACTAGAAATACTGGGAGGAGTGACAGAGTTGTCTAAAGGGACTATCTTTACTTTTACTTTCTGGATCTCAGAAATGCATGTGTAGTCTTGGCAGTGACCTGAGCAGAAATGGCAGCATGTTTTATAATACTGTCTTAAGTCATGCTCACTTAAACTTTCCATCCTGTCTCTTTTCTGACCTGTTACCCTAACTGTTGCATCATTTATTATTACAGATGACTTCCACCTAAATAGCCAAGACTTCTCACTCTCAGGTTTAGAGACTGCTTCAATGACTTCAGTATTAATTTATTTGAGCTCAGTAGCAACATGATATCTGTGCACAAAAAGATATCTGAACCAGGAACACTGTTTTATAGTAGGAAGGTCATCAGTTTCCTTGACAGCACCGAAAGGAAATGTATTGGTTGCTTCCCGTATCTTAATTTTACCCTCTACAAACACAAAAATTCCATCAGCCGTGGGTGAAAAAGGGACTTTTACCCTTGCAGTGCAGTGATGGTTAGATTTACATTCTGACAGCATGAACTGAGCTTTAACAATAAGAGATGCTTCTGCTACTCATCTTAAGAAAATGGGCCTGATGCTTCACATTTGTCTGTTTATGAAGTCCTTTATATCCAGATAAAAGCAGGTATAAAATGCAATCAGTCCAGTCTTGTTCTCTTACATCTGCTTTGTACAGGCATAAATCATGCATGGGTTCCTTAGTAGTGGAGAATCAGGTCTGAAATACCTATGTTTTATGAACTTCACTAGTTTCCTGTGAGTCAAAACTAGGCTGCAAAAAAAAAAAACAACTTACTACTCCAAACACTGGGGTAAAAACAGTAGTTCAAGGAACTCCAAGCATGTAAGTTGCAATCTGCTGTGTAAAGTACCTCATGAGCTTTGGCAACAGAGATCTGAAACTTCACCTGCCCAAGTCCTTATTTCTCTGATATTAATCCTCCATCCTGGGACAACATTAACCACCACTCTCATTGCCCTTCCCATGGACAAAACATATTAGAAGCATATGAACATGCTGCTGAAAACCTTTTTCCTCTGTCATTGCAAGTAGTACAAGACAAACATAGGTGACACAGTATGAATTATTGCCATACAAGTCACAGATTTCCTGGGGATATCTATGACCACAGTTTATTCTACTCCTCACATGCACAAAAGCTAATTTTGGAGAGTGAGAGGTGAATGGGGGGAGAAGAAATAGGAGTGCAGAGTCTCAGCTTTCCTTTGATGTCTCTTGCGTGGGAGTTGCTGAGCTTCATAGCTCATAAAATATTCATTGCATTGCTTGAAGAATAAAACAACGTATATGTGTCTGTTCCTGGCCCTTAAGAAAGAGAGAAATTCCTCCTAGATATGATCTGTATTCATTGTGTAAGCTTTTGTGTGGTTGGTAAGTCAGTGAGAATAAAATGGAGTAGAAATATGATTTGAAAAAGATGTTCGGTATTGTAGCTTATAGCTCTAGCATGCTGCAGAAATCTGTTTTATTTTCATACGTCACGTACAAAACTCTCTGATGAGGTGGATGTTAATCTTGCCCTGGAAAAAAAAATATTCCTAGAAGATATTTTTTAATGAGCTATAGAAGCAGCATATCCTTATCTATACCTCATATCAAAATGAAGACAGCCAACTTCTTAAGATTATCTAACTGCACAAGTAAAAAAAAGAAACAAACACTCGTAAATAAGGAAAGCCTGTATAAATATTTTTATACAAATATTTTATAGGTTACCTTTTAATTCCAAAATTAATAGAAATACTTTATAGGTTATCTTTTAATTCCAAAATTAATAGAAATATTTTATAGGTTACCTTTAATTCCAAAATTTTCCTTCTGCCTCCCATTCTACTCCCTTATGCTGAGGGGAGGAGGAAGAAGAATGTCTCAGAAACAGTGGTGTCTAAAATAGTGCACCTTCCCACAGCTTCCTTGCCTGTTGCTCAGTCCTTATCACACACAAGTTCTAGTCTTATAGCAGCTCCAAATCTTTCATAATTTCTTTAGTAATGTACTCTTGTTTGGTTTTCTGTGCTGGATAGTTAAATTTCATTTATGTGAAAACAAAGACACTATTGAATTTTTAAAATCACATAACGTCCAATATTTGCTAAATTTTGCCTTTGTTGATTATCAACTATACTATGCTCATTGAAGTTTGTTAAAAAAATCCAGGTGACCTCATATTTTTTATCATGCCCTTAATCTTCTCTTCCAAGCAATGCCTAATTGCTGTCCCTAATCCTAGGATAATTAACTTAACATTTTTTTTCATAATTTTGCATCTGTCATCCTTCAAACCTCTCTTCCCAAAATCTTTCACTCCAGAGGGTAACCCTTTTTTATTGAGGCTAAACCTAGATCTTTTCTCCTATTTAAAATACATTTTCAAATGGTAAAGATGATGTGTGTGTCCTAAAGGTCACCATTGCATCACAGCTATATATTTGATGACATAAGATCACATGATTCTTGATTGGTACCACTCACTATAATAGCATAGACATAAGTTGTGACGTGGTTAGTATCAGTGATGAGGCTTAGGAATGTGATTTCTGGTGATGTCTGTTTTTTCTAGCAGTTTCCTCGTGGTCACCATGGTTGATTTTCAGGGTGGTAAGATGATCCTAAGCTATGTTCATCCTGGAAGAGAGGAAATCATAACATTTTGTGATCATTTTAGCTGTCAGACAGCTGCAATTCTGTTTTTATTCTTCCACTGTAATTGGAATTACAGAGAAGCTTGCTTTGGTAAAAATAATTCTGTGCAGGTGTAAATAGTAATAATTGTTAGGAGTTAATATTTCTGACTGAAAACATGATATTGGGGAGAAGGGAGAAGACATTGATTGGCTGATATGAAAGAATCTGTCTATACAGTTTGGTTCTTTGAAAATAAGACGAAAAATAATTTCCTGCTTTCATTACTTTTTATACCCTTTTCATGTAATATACCAATATTCGTAGAATCATCATACCTTGGCCATGGTCCAGGACTCTCTTACACTAGGTGATGTATAAGAAAATAATAAGAACTGTCTTCCCTGTGGTGTTTACAATGTGTGTTTAAGGTGAGACAACAGTTGGAAACAGAGATGCTGGAGGAGTACAAGGCAGTGAGGCAGTAGGGATCAATGCAGTAGGTATTGATCTCAGCAGTACCTAATTGATGCTAGTGTTTCATACAAGCACCACAACAAAAGAGAGCTTAAGGAGGCTTTGAAAGTGTTTATAGTCGCTTCACAAGTTGTGAAAGAAAGCACAGAAGCAGATGTGCATCTATTCTGTAGAGTCCAAACCATAAGTGTGGAGATGATAATTATGTTGTGTTAAAACTTTTATGTAGGGTTAGGGCAATGCAACTGGCAATCTGAATTGAAATATTCTCCAGCTAGCACTAACCATAGAGGGCTCTGGCACAGTAATTTTTTTATACTTTCAGAGTTTTATAGGACATCAAAGGTTGCAGAGGAGATTCATGTCAGGGGGCCCTTTCTGTAGAGAGCCCTGTCAGCTGCACTATACCTGAAAGACTCTACAAACGCTTCTGCCTGAAGGCAAGCTGACACTATGCTCTTTATTCTAGAATTTCACTAAAATGGTATATCCATGAGTCAATTTTCTTATGTATAACCAAAAAATGGAAGAAATGGAAGCTGACACTATGCTCTTCATTCTAGAATTTCACTAAAATGGTATATCCATGAGTCAATTTTCTTATGTATAACCAAAAAATGGAAGAAATGGAAGCTGACACTATGCTCTTCATTCTAGAATTTCACTAAAATGGTATATCCATGAGTCAATTTTCTTATGTATAACCAAAAAATGGAAGAAATGTGGTTACATTTTCAGCCTGGTTTCAGAATAATGTGTTTAGTGACAGTAATTGATTAAAAAGACCCCTCAAACATTTATATGAAAGAAAAAATACAGCAGAAAGGCTTGATGTGCTTTTTGTTTGGGGTAAGAAAGGAAAAAAAAAAACCTTCTTGTGTCAAAGTAGCTTAAAATACTGCCAGGACTCAATGTTATATCCTTAAAGAATCAAGAAGAACTTGAAAATCATATGTTACTTTTACCGAGCTGAAAAAAAAATAGGTCATAGAAACAGAGAATGATTTGAGCTGGAAGGTATCTTGAAGGATTATCTAGCTGCAACCACTCCGCAATGCACAGGTACACCTTTCCCTAGATCAGGTTGTTCAAAGCCTCATCCAACCTGGCCTCGAACACATTCAGGGATGGAGCATCCACAACTTCTCTTGCCATGCTCATTATGAAAAATATCTTCCTTATATTCTAACTAAATCCACCCTCTTTCAGTTTAAAACTGTTACCTATTGTCGTATTACCTACAGGTCTTGGTAAAGAGTCTTTCTTCATCTTTCATATAAGTCCCCTTTAAATATTGAAAGGTTTCAAGATTGTATCCCATTTTTTTTCACCACCAAAACACTGCCTACTACAGTTTTACAGAAGAAGTTCATGCTAAGTGTTTTCTTCATAGTTATCTGATTTACCTCTGTGTCGGCCTTTGGAAAGCTTCATTTCTTAGACACAAAAAAAATGTGTATCATCACAGACAGTATGATTTCTTGAGATCTTTATATACAAGTTATTGAATAGATATAGTGGAAAAAAGGCTTCCATTCCTATGGTGGTTGAAGCACAACTTTAAAGTCATCAAGCTCAACAAACTAAGACACAGTTGTAATTCAACGCTAAAATCCATATGCTTCTTCTGTTATACATACTCCATGTTGAGATTTGGTTACCATTCAATATCACTGCGATATTAAAAGGTGTACTGAGACTTCTGAACTCCAACACTAAATTTTGGACTTGTTGGCGGTACTACTGTTATCACAGAAAAATTGAAACTATTTTCTAGCTGATGATTAAAAACAATTCAGTTACACTTTCAGGAGTGGCGGGGTTTTGTGGGTTGTTTTGCTTTGTGCTTGATGTGAAAATTTTTCTACCATAACAATTAAGTACTTTAAAAATAACTAAAACTATTACAGAGAGAAGAGAGGGAAAAAATTATTTCATTAAGGACACATACTTATTCTTCTTATTAGAAGCTCAATTTAAATGTGCTTCTTTCTTTGAACAACAAATAAAAAGCCAATTTAATTTTAATGATCAGGGAAGAATTTTTATTTCTGACTGAAAGAAATATAGTTCATCTTTTCTTTAATAGGAACAGTAAGTAAAAATAATTATGCATGCATGCTTACTATCTCATTAGGCATTTGATGTAAAAAACTCTCAAATAAAACCTCTAAGTGGATTTTTTTTTTCTTTTTGCAAGGTTAAACTGAGTAAGGTTTACTATGTCCATTAGGCCTTAGAATTTGATTATTCAATCAACCTATTTCAATATAAGAAGTCTCTTATGGTCCATTGATTTAGTAATGCTCCTTGGTTTGTGCCATGATTATTTATAGAAAAAAAAAATGTTCTAATTAAGAAAGGGAAAAAAAAAAAAAAGAAAGAAAAAGAGAAAGGTTTGTTGGTCCTGTGCAGCTTTGCTTTCTTCTCTGGCTTGTGTAACTCTTGCAGCAAACCTCACATACAGAGGAGAGGAAGAATCCTAAATAATACAAGCAAAACAGAAAACACAGGACATACCAGTAATTTTCCTTTAGGAAATATGTCTGATCAAGGCTAAATTAATATTTTTGTCTTTGACAATGAGACCGTAGGAATATTAATAGAGTTCTTATCTACCAATTCCCAAACTCTGTGGTCGGTTAGTACGGGCCTAAAATCATTATAAAGGAATGTGTGTAAGCTTTACTTTACACACTTGAGATACAGGGTTCACAGCTCCCCTGAAAGCTTAAGACTTGTTTTTCGAAGGTCCTTGAAGTGGTTAATTCCCACTAAAACTGATAAAAAGTTCAGTGCCCAAATAATCTTGTAGGACTGTTCCAATGAGTCTATAAAATGCAGAATCATGGATTATATAGCCTGACCTCAGAAGGCTGTTGTTTTATATCAATAGGAACACTTGAAATAACAATTTATAGGAAGCATTTATGGTTACTTAATGTAGATTCATTCCAAAGGAAATTCATAGCACGATTCTGAAGGCAATAGAAATTTTGGAAGTTGCCCTTATGCAACAGGAGATCTGAGAGGGAACACTAACCTACTTTTTTTCTTGAGATACAGCTAAGTCATTCTACCATGGTAAGTAAATATGCCAAAACTTAGTAGCTTTTGTTCATTCTCTCAAATCTGGGATGAGGACAGAATGAGGAATTGAGATAAATTAACTGCTGTGGTCACTCCCTGCTTGCCTGGGGTACGCCTTTAGGGAGCCTTCGAAGCAGTTTAATTCTGCTTGAACTGAAACCAAGGGCTTAATACATACTATAGTCTAAAATCAAAGTGCTGAAGAGTATGTAATCTCTCATGTGAATCATAGGCACCATGGAAGATTATGAGGTTGGAAAGAATTCAACTGAATTGCCAAGTAAACTAACTAACTAAACAAAGCCTGTGTGTTAATAATCAGCACTTTAAAAAACCTTAGCCAAGTTATTGTTTTGTTGCTCATTCTGTGATTACAAACATTCAAATTTAGGTTCATGGATTTTGGCTTATTCAAGGATCTGCTTGGTTCTCCAGGACTAAGATCATTTATCTTCAAAAATAGCCTTTTAAGAGCACAGGAAAGGTTTACATGCCAATGTGTGTGGAAAATTGAGCAAGTGTGGCAGAAAAGGCTACCATGACTGAACATGGAGCTCCTGAACTCAAGCATATAGAAGACACACAATTGGTGAAGGTGGACTTCCCTGTAAAAGGAAGGCTAATAAAAATGATATCTTATTGTTATATGGGGCAAGGGAACTAGAGATCAGAGACATGGAGGTGGTGAAGGTACATTTTTGCCTCAGTTTTCACACCCAAGTTCCTGATGTATAGGACTAGACGGAACACACCAAAGGGAGCTGGTTGTTGTGTTTGAAGGGCTGCTGTCTGTCATCTTCAAAAGACCGTACCTTCATTTCTCGTGCCTGAAAAAAGAGGCAAACGCTGTACCCATCATCAAAAAGAGTAAGAAGGAGAATCCATACTATACAGGTAGGCCAACCTCCCCTTAGTCCCTGGGAAGGGTCTGGATATACCCTGACTTGAGCAAGGTCTTTGTCACAGTATCCCAGAGTTTCCTTATCACTAAATTGGTGAGATCTCTTTTGGGTAACTGATTGAGAAGTTTGGTGAGCGGTTGGCTAGAGGCACAGGCTCAAAGGTCTGTGATTGGTAGTGCAAAGTCCAGCTGACAGACTAACTAATGGTGTCTAGTAACTGACTTAGTGTATGTCCCTACAATTTAGTGCCTTCATTAGCAGCCTGGATGATGGGACAGCAGGAACTCTCTGTTTGTGGATGACACTAGTCTGGCAGGAAGAGTCAGTGAGCTGGAGGGTAGGGCAGTTATTGAGAAGCATCTGGAAAAATGGGCTGGTGAGAATCACGGGGTTCCCCTAATGCCAAGGCAAAGTCTGGCCTCAGCGCTGGAAAGCAGTCTAGGGCTTCCTTGCAGCAAGACAGGCTGGGGCCAACCAGCGAGGAAAAGCTCTGCAGAAAAGGCCTAGGGTCCTTGGGAAGCAGCAAGATCCTAGGAGGCAGCAGTGCATCCAGGCAGCAAAGCAGCCCCTCTACCAGGGAATGTACTAGCAAGGGTACAGCCAGGAGGGCCAGGCACAGATCCTGTGCCACTGTTCAGCAACAACAAGAACATATTAGATCTAGGTTTGGGGTCCTAGTGCAAAACAGACCCTGATGTGGAAGAGTGAATCCAGCAGAATGTCCCCATGATAGTCAGAGCTGGAGCACAGGACAAATGATCAGAGGCTGAGAGCTAAGCTAGTCCAGAAAACAATAGTTCACATGATTAATGCAAAGAACTATGTCGTAGTGACATTTCTGAAAGAGTAGACAGAAGCAATACATATGTGTTACACTAGTAGTATTTTACTTGATGTGAATAAAAGATCTTCATGAAAACAATAAAAAGGTAAATCAAACACTAAAGGCACTCTGTTGATTTGTTTAGTATATAACTTTGCTGAAGTCAGAGTATACAGCACCCAGTAGCATCGCCACACCCAAAGAATCAGTCTCCTCACTGCAGAAGGCAGTTAGGCTTGTGAGGTAGGATTTGCCCTTGATAAAGGTTCCAATTACCTTGGCCCTTGTAGGTGCAAGTGTCCATTGGGGGATTCTCTATTTACCATTCCCAGGAACTGAGAAGAGGGTGAGCTACTAGTCTGTAGTTCCCCAGATCCTTCTACCCTTCTTAAATATCAGTTTGATGTTTGTTATTTTCACTTTTTTGGTCATTGACAACCTTATGCTGAACAGAAATCAAACTGGAATATAAGGTGATAACTGAAAACTGTGTTAAATGTATTTTCTTCCTTTTAAGAGACTGAGAAAAAAAGAAATCACAATTTTCTTGCAGAGTATGGCTTTGGGGTTTTTTTATGTATTTCACTATTCTTGTCCCTGCTACAACCTCACTTCATTGTGTCTATTTTGGAAGCTATGATTAAACACAAGAGGAAACCTAATGTTTTGAAAACTGGAATTTGATTCAATGTCTTCATAGATCAGGATCGCTGCTCCCTCTTTTTTTCAAAATTCTCCATCAATTGATCCTTTTATATTCTAAATCAACGTTTGCTTTACTGATCTAATTAGTCCCACATCCATCTGGATTGATGACAGCACTGCACCTAAAAAAGAGACACTTTTCAGTTCCAGCCTTGATATTCAGGGGATAGAGATTTCAGTGTTGACCTATAGCAAATTTCTACTTCTACCGTTATCATTGAAAGGGTATCAGATTTCATCACTAGCTGTGGTCTTGACCAAACACTGTTAGGAAGGCAAAGAGTTTCTTATGATTGACTCTAAAGCAGCAATCTGGAGTTTGCCTTCGTTCTCTGTATTGAACAATGTTGTTGATGTAGAGAAATCAAATTTTCTTAATGTCTGATACATATATTATAAAAAGTGTTATAGTGCATCAACACTCATGCCAGCATTAGTTATCCTTCATGTATTTGGCTTATGACCAGTGCACAGGTAGTTGGGTAGCTCATAACCTGGCCTAGTATTAGCACACAATAAAAAAATTTCTTCCCAGAGCTGCACAAATGGTAGGCTTCTGACCAGATACAATTAAAGTGCATGTTTTGGACTTCACCAAGCTCCTAGATGCCCTATATCTTCTGTTGTTTTTCAGGAGGCAGCTGCAGGTGGCTTGAAGTTGCTCTTAGATGTTTGGGGTTTATGCAATGTTTGGGCTTCGTATCACAGTAAAAGCTTGTGTAATGCCTCTTACAGGGCATTCTGTTAAAACTGTCTGATTGCAAGTAAGCATAATCCATCATTCATTTTTCCTTCTGCCCATCTTCTTTTTTCTTAGAAAAACACTTTACCACACCCGCTCCATATTTTGCCATTATCTTGACATTACAGTTGTCCCTGTTACTGTATCAGTATCCTAGTAGGCCAGAACAATTCACTAATTCTTGTCACGGGCAAAAGAGACTCAGCTTTAGGAAATCAGTTTGATTTATTACCAGTCAAATTAGAGTAGGATAATGAAAAATAAAATCTAATATTAAAAACACCTTCCCCTCACCCTTCTCTTCTTCCCAGACTCAGCTTTACTCCTGATTTCTCTACCTACTCCCCTGCTACAGCAGCACAGGGAGTTTGGGGAATGTGGATTGTGGTTAATTCATCATATGTTGTTGCTGCCACTCCTTCCTCCTCAGGAGGAGGACTCCTCACGCTCTTCCCCTCATCCAGCATGGGATCCCTCTCATGAGAGACAGTCCTCCATGAACTTCTCCAACATGAGTCCTTCCCATGGGCTGCAGTTCTTCATGAAGGAACCGCAGTGTGGTTCCTTTCCACAGGGTTCAGTCCTTTAGAAACAGACTATTTCATTGAGCATCCCCAACAGAGTCACAAGTCCTGCCAGCAAACGAGCTCCAGCATGGGCTCCTCTTTCCAAGGGTCACAGATCCTGCCAGGAGCCTGCTCATCTCAGGCTTCCCAAGCAGCCACAGCCTCCTTCAGAAATCCACCTGCTCCAACTTTGGATCCTCTTCATGCTGCAGGTGGAGATCTGCTCCACTGTGAACCTCCATGGGCTGCAGAGGGACAGCCTGCCTCACCATGGTCTTCACCAGGGCCTTCAGGGGAATCTCTACTCTGGCACCTGGAACACCTTCTCCCCCTCCTTCTTCAGTAACCTTGGTGTCTGCAAAAATGTTTCTCTCATATATCCTCACTTCTCTCTCTTGATGCAATTGCTGTAGTGCAGCATTTTTTCCCTCTTCTTAAATACGTTATCTCAGAGGTGCTACCACTGTCTCTGATTGGTTTGGGTTTTTCCAACAGTGTGTCTGTCTTGGAGCCAACATTGGCTCCATCTGACACAGGAAAGCTTCTAGCAGCCTCTCACAGAAGTCACCTCTGTAGCCCCCTCACTACAAAAACCATACCACACAAACCCATTATACAAACCGATGAGAGAGGACTATCTACTGTGATCAACTGTTTTAGGAGGGAAAAAAAGAAGAGATTCTTATTTTCACTCTTTGGTTAGATATTCTATTTAGATTATACTCTGAGGATTTTAAAATGCAGGTTGACAGCTTGTTTGCTGTGCAGTAATTATATTTTTCTTGCATGAACCAGTGTGTTGGTTATTTTAAATGGCTGGACAATAAGGTTTTTCTTTCTTCTACACAACACAGTACCTGTGAGCACATAGCTACTGCTGAGGAGGATGATTGATGACATACTGTTGTAACAGCAGTGTTTGTAGACAGATCTGTCTGTGAAGCAGTGCATGAGGACACTGTAAATCTCTTGAAGCTGTTAAAATTAAATCATATATCGTGCATGCTTCATGGGAATAGTGGTTATTTAAAAACCATTCACTACCCAGAACAGCATAAGCAATTTATCGACAGGCTAGCAATGTTGTACCTGTTGTTACTTTTTAGACAGAAGATCAATAAAATATGAGCAACTTGAAAAACTAACAACCTTTTGATGCTCACTGTTGGGGAGAGTCAGAGAATTGACTTTGCATTGAGAGAATCACACAAGAAGTTGGTAGCTGTCTTTATTCATTAATGGTGTCAGTGGGCAGCAACTTGAGCAGACATACTTGGGAAATAATGGTGATCTATATAACCATTCCTACTTTCAGTGTCAAGGCCCTAGTCTTCATATAGCTCATTTATGTCTGATAAGCTAAAAAACTTGTCCCAAATTGCCTCTCTATTACAAGTAAACAGCTAAAACAGCTTTTGGCAATCAATACCTTTCTTCAGCACCAGATGAGAGACAAAATAGAACCTGTTAAGGATGCAAGAAAATAAACTGGTAGCATATCTCTATACTAGTAAAAATAAGCTTTCTAATACCACATCATTGCAGGGAAGCATCCATTTGAGGATTAATACCATAAATTGACCTGTCTCTGGTATTTTTGTTTCTTTATGTGGGATTTTTATTTATTTATTTATTTATTTTTAAATAATATTTGGGATTACCATTACTGTTTTCATTGGGAGCTGCTGAAAGTTTAAAATTTTAGAAAATTTTGGTCTAGAAAGGCAGTCCTGTAAAGTAGAATTAGAACTCAAGTGTTAAAGTCGGTGTAAAACATTCCTTACAGCTGCTTTCATACTATCCTGTGCAGCATAATAAGTAGCTCATTAAAAACAACAACAACAACCTTTTATACTAATATCTTGTATTCTCTTTCCTGTTATAATACTAATTAATATGTTTTTGATAGGAATCAATTCATATAAAATACAGACAATTAGTAAGTATATCATATAATGACAGAATCCGTTCTGCCCATTTGGGATGTTATACAGTGTTTTAATAGTATTTTTTTTATATGCAGCAAACTAGTAGTTTTTAATTGGAGTGAAGGACACACTGGGAAAACAATAAAGGAACTGTTGTTCTAAATCAAATCTTTAATTAAAATTTAAAAAATTGAAGATATCAATTGTATTTCAGTCTTACTGGCAACTCTTCTAACTCAGCAAGACTCCTAACAAGAGGCTGAAGCTGCTTGTTCAATTATATACCTTGGAAAAGAAAAGATACTCATTTGTAGTTGTGCATGTGATTAATTATTATTTCTTTCTTGCATATTCACTCAGTGTGCTCCCTGGTACAATTTAGAAGTGAATGGGGAATCCTTGCTTGCTGAATTCCACTGTAATTTTGCCACTGGCTTCCGGTGAGGAAGTGTGCCACCACTTTTACTAAGAAAGTTCAACTGCCAACTGTGGTTAATGGGATTTTACTTTAACTTTTGTTAGGATGAATGTATCCCTGTCTGTATAAAGATCGTAAAAACAGGAATGAATTTTTCACCATAAATCCAGTAATAATGGTAATCTCCCTAACAGAAACGCATGTCATCAGTGTGATACTGTTGCTGAAGTAACAGTGAAGTGTGACATTGATAAATCAAATGTATTATTCAAAAAATCATCAAGTATGGGCAGAAAGTGTTATTGTCTCTGCATATAATGTAAATGAGGTTATTGATGGTCATGTGTTGAACAAGTTGATAGAAAAAATGGGAAAGATTCAGAGTAAAGCTATAGAACTATCAGAGGTAAGAGCTTTCCCTGTTTTTCACCTCCATATGTAGTATACGAAATAAATTAACATATGACTACATAAATGTATCAAGTAAAATGATTTGTAGTAGGTAGTTCTTAATAGACAAAAAGGTAGAAAATAGTATCAAATACATTTAGAATAGAAACTACTTTTAATGCTGATGGTAGTTAACATTATTTAATATCAATGATAATGACTTAATAGGGAATTATGCTGGTCATTCGATTTTGTAAAAATTTTCTCTGAAAAAATTTCCGTGCTTGTATAAAAAGTAGCATATAGTTTAACACTAATAAGGAGTCTAATGTACAAATTACTAGGAAACATTTTGGTATACTGGGAGTGAGCAAGGTAATAATACAATCTACTAAACTATCTGGTAACTGATATGCATAGGGTGTTTTGGTTTGGGTAACACTACTTTGAAAATACAGTATTTTGCAAATGTGTTTGCACAAAAGAAAAATGTGCTATGATCCATTTAAAAGTTAGTTCATACATCTTCAAAATTCTTGGTACTTTTTACATATCGTATTATAAATAATATTAAAGATTGAATAACTATTTTGATAAAATTTTATGTCTGCCTTTGATATTCCAAAATTATTTTAATATTTCCACATGTAGAGGGAAACAACTTCAATTTTAAAATGGTACAAAACAATACAAAATATATTCATTGAAAAATATTTGAAAAAAAAATTATTTGTGAAGAATTACAACATTTGCTCATCAAATTATTTTTTTAAAATAAGGATGAAAAGTCGGCATTACGTCAACTTAAATGACATCCTGCTTTTTATTTGATGAAGAGGAAGAATACTGGCTGATTTTAACACATGGAAATTTGAACAATCCTACTTTTAGGGGAAAAAAGCCAAACCCACAATCCGGAAATCTAATTCAGACTTAACATTAGAATAACATCTATTGTTTATCAACTGTTGTTGAAGTTAGTTGGTTGTTTTTTTTTTTTTCCTGGAGTTGTGCATATCAGAAAGAAATATTAATAGCCATGTCAGAGCTTCAGATAGTACAGAGTCTATCTGAATGTCATGAGCATATATTTTTAAATACCTTCTAGAAAGAAGTATAACACCTTCTCTTTTATGAAAATAAGAAAAGAAAATAGCAGCCTAAATCATAAGAAGAGACCATAAAATTATGGAGAGTGCTTGTTACTTTACAATAGTTACGTTTGGTACATTGTTGAATTGTATTTATTCGGTATTGTTATGTTTGTACCTGTGCTTATATATTTGATATTGTAATCCTTTAGTGGAATTATTTTCAGAGATACCTATAAGAGAAGAAAGCAATGTTGTATGTCCCTTTCTGCATATAAACACACTGAAATATAAAAGTAAATGAAAATTAAAAGACTAAAAAGCCCAACATTTCCTACACATTATTTGCACTATAGGTGCTTTAGATCAGTGAGCATCAGAAGACAAAAATGTAACAAGACATTATTGTCTCATATCACAGGTATGATACTAGAGTGTTCTGCTGCACCTCTGGGACATAACAGCTAAAGAAGTCCAATGTAGTAAAGAAACTAAGTAGCTTAGGTATGGTAACATTACTCATGGCAAAAGAGTGGATTATCTAATATAACAATATAGGTAAGGGCAGTCACTTCTCTGGGCTACAAGGTATTTGTCTAAGAAGTCACAAGAGAAATAGATTTGATCCTCTAACAGGAGTATATAACCTTTCCCAGTGAGCTTGGAAAATCCCTCAGACATTCTAGTAGCCCTGTTGCTTGTTCCTAGTTTAATAACGTGCTGTATGCCTTTACATACAGGACTGAGAAAACTGCCTTTTTTTCTGAATATTGTATACCCTGAAAGAGTAACATGTAAGTGTTCAACTACCTCACAGGAAGCCAATTTTTTTTTTCCTCCTAGGAGCAAAATAATTCTTCATGTATTTATATTTACAAGGCAACTTACAATGACAGCAGAAAAAAACATCTGATGCAAGAGGAAAAGAAAAAAATAATCAGTAAGAGCACAGATGAACTAGATAAATTTGATGCTCAATGAAACATTATTCCAAATAGTCTGCAGAGCTCAGCAGAATCATGAAGGCCTTGTATTAGCCTATTCTTATTAAATGTGAAATGTTATTTGTTGGCATTACATTCAAACAATGCACTGTACATAAAATCTACTTTGACCTTATTTATGTTGCTTGAGCTTTGTTTGAAGGCTCATCTAGATAGCACTAAAAATTTAAAAGCAGAATTTTCTTCATTATACATGAAAAGACTATTGGGTGAAATAACAGTATACATAGGGAAAAGGCAATGTCTTCTGTGCCATTGAGACCCTGTGCAGGGTCTCAGCATACCTCCATCTACAGGAGAACTCACCACACTGAATTGCTTCTGATGTCCACTTAACCTCTAGTGTGCGTGTCTGTGTAATCCATCTCAAAGAAAAATAAGAAGACTACAGCTGTGTTGATTTCACCGAAAATTTCTGGAAGTAATCACAGCCTGATTCAGCTCTGCTCTTTCCAAGAGTGACTTTATTTCTTTACAAATGTATTTTTTATTTTGTTTCTCTTTTCTTCCACTCAGATAATTTTGTGTTTCTCTTCTGAAAAAGTTAATTTTTATTCTCTGATGAAAGGTGCCTTTTTCTATACTTCAGACTAAAACCTTTTCAATATGCTTCAGAGAGTTCACTTTCAGAAATGTATTATATAATTCCATATGACAATTATGTCAAGTGTGGACATTACCTCCCACTGAGAGTTAAAATACTTGCTTCCTCACTGACGCAGCTGAAAATCACTCAGTGCTCTTCAGGTTTGGCTGAACTGTGGACATTCATGGGAAAATCAATCTTTTTCCTCACAGTAATATCCTTGAGAGTAATTCTTTCAGCTAGATTAAACTGGCTCTTTTTTTTTTTTTTTTTTTGAAAAATTTCTAAATAAAATCTTACAAAGATTATAGGGACAAAAAAAAAAAAAACAAAAAACCCAACAACTTTAGCTCTGTATGAAATTTCTGGCTTTTTCATGCAGTTTTTGTATTTCTGAGTAGGTAGATTGAAAAAATTTTCAGTAATCTCATTGTGTGAATTATCTGTTACATAGACATTTTGAATGTGCCATGATCTTTCAATGTCTGTGTAACACATAATTCACACAATGAGATTACTGAAGTCATAGTTCTAGTTACATTCTGAAAGAGGTACACACATATTAATAACTAGCAATACTTCACAATAATTTTATAAAGCATTTACACAATTTTCTGTTTTTCTTATCCTACAGCCATGTAACTCATAGCTAGTACACAATTTGCTTATTTTTTGCTTTAATTTATATAACATCTTTTTATTCACTTGCACCAGTACCGCCTAAGGAGCAAACAAAATACAGTGTGTATACCTTAGAAGTCATGAAGATAAGAATCCAACATCTCCAACACTGGACTTCATCTTTTGTTTCCACTTATTCTTAGAGCAGCATGTACACAAAAATACCCACCAATATACCAGCCTTTCTCGTTCTAATTTCTGTTTCACTGTTTAGGAGCAGAGCAATCTGTGGCAGCAAGCTGGACGACTTGGTAAGGCAGGCTTCGAACTGAGAGACTCAGGGGGTGAGGTCTGAGATGTCAATGATCATGCCATCACATCCATCTGGGCTATAAGCAAGGCCAACCTTCATCTTTGATGCATTCCAAGATGAGATCCAGAAGGTCAGCCACCTCAATGGTGTGCATTACTATTGTGGTTCCTCCTGTACCCCTCCAGGAAAACCTTCTTGATCAAATAAGTCTGTAAAATGCCTGTACACCAACACACATAGCATGGGGAATAAACAGAAACAACTAGAAATCTGGTGACAGCCGCAGGGCCATGATCTCATTGTAATTACAGAGACACCGTGGGATAGCTTGCATGTCTGAAATGCTGTCATATATGGCTATGTAGTTTTTAGGAAAGACAGACTATCAAGGCAAAGTGGTGGAGCTGATCTTTATGTGAGAGCAATTGGAATGATGTGTGACTGGCTGTGTAGATGAGGGAAGACAGTGGATGTTGTCTATCTTGACTGCAACAAGGCCTTTAACACTGTCTCCCATAACATCCCCATAGGCAAGCTCAGGATATGTGGGTGAGATGAGTGGACAATGAGTGGATTGAGAACTGGCAGAAAACAGAGCTCAGAAGCTTGTGATCAGTGATGCAGTGTCTATCTGGAGGCCTGTAGCTAGCAGAGTTCCCCAGGGGTCAGTACTGGGTCCAGTGTTCGCCAACATATTCATCAATGACCTGAATGAAGGGATGGTGTGTACCCTCAGCAAGTTTGCTGATTTTAGAAAACTGGGAGGTTTGGCTGGTGCACCAGAGGACTGTGCTGCCATTCAGTGAGGCCTGGACAGGCTGGAGAGTTGGATGGAGAGGAATCTAATGAAGTTCAGCAAGGACAAGTGCAGAGTCCGGTATCTGGGGAGGAATAACGCCCGGCACCAGCACAGGTTAGGGGCTGACCTGCTGCTGTGGAGGAGGACCTGGGAGTCCTGGTGAACAAGTTAATCATGGGACAGCAGTGTGCTCTTGTGGCCAAGAAGGCTGCTGGTATCCTAGAGTGCATTAAGAAGAGTGTGTCCAGCATGCCGAAGGAGGTTCTTCTCTCTCTCTATTCTGCCCTAGAGAGTCCATATCTGGAGTAATGTGTCCGCTTCTGCACTCCCCAGTTCAAGAGGGACAGGAAAGTACTGAAGAGAGTCCAATAGAGGGCTACAGTGTGGAAAGGCTGAGGGACCTGGGTGTGTTTAGCCTGGAAAATAGACAGCTGAAAGGGATCACACCAGTGTTTATCAATACCTAAAGGGTGGATGTCAAGAGGATGGGGCCAGTGTCTTTTCAGTCGTGCCCAGTGATAGGACAATGGGTAACAGGAAAAGACTGGAACACAGGAAGCTACATAAACATAAAGAGAAACTTCTTTCCTGTGCAGACAACAGAACACTGGAACAGGTTGCCTGGAGAGTTTGTGGAGTCTCTGTGGCTGGAGACATTCAAAATCTGCCTGAACATGTTCCTGCTCTAGGTGACACTGCTCTGGAAGGAGTTTGAACTAGATGATCTCCAGATGTCCCTTTTAATCCCTATCATTCTGTGATTCTGTGGGAGGAAAAAACAACATCAAGTACATAAACACTACCAGATAGCATGAAACTTTCTTTTCCTTAAGATATTTTTTCTGATTTCCAGGCCTGAAAAAAAAATGAAAGAATTAAATATTTACCAATGGGAATTATTTCAGGGTAAATTCCTTTATGTAAGTTGAAACACTTAGGCCGATTATGTAAAAACATATGAATAGAATGGAAATGGATCCTTTTACTTTAAAGATATCATGACTTTTCAGCAATTAAGAAAAACAAAACAAAAACTCAAAACCTTTGAATAGGAAATGCCTACACAGTGATTACATAGGGACTTCTGATAGCCATATTCCATAGAATTCCTATCTAAAGTCATATAGTATATTCCTCTTCTGTAAAACAAAATTTTAGTAGTTTTTGTTGCAGGTTTGTGGTTAAGGAAAAAGATTTTCAAGCATATCCAGTACTCAAATATCTTCTTCGTTTAAGTGACTAAAACATAAAGTGCTGCTGTAAAACTCTGAACTGAAGTGTACTATGTAAGAAAGTCTTCACATACATCATATATCAGTAGTTCTCTGTCAATTCTATCTGTTTGCTGCTCTAATCATAAAAACTCCTGCTTTCTGGTAATGTAACAAACCCTATGCAAATAGTGGTTTGATATTCACTAGAAGGAAATGAAGAGCTCTGTTGTCACTTACAATGTAGTTTACTTTTTCTGTTGAGAGGTCTGTAACATTACCGTCCACACAGGGTAATGATCCAGTACCTCTGACATAAAATGGACCATTAACTTCCAAAGGATCTAAAATAGAAGGGCTGGGTATGACATCTCATTTTAGACTTAGTCTTGATGGATTTTGTAATTGTACTGTCTATCTGTAGTATTTAAAGTGCTACATGAAGGGTTTTTGCATGTGACTAAGAGCCACATGTACACTTAGACAAAGAAAAACAGAAACTGATTTGCGGAAAGTAGATCAAGATGGTGCCTATAAATTTGAGATCTCTGAGGCTATGCACGCACAAAGTCTAAAGTCCAAATTCCCAAAGAGATGCACACAGAGATCCTAATATCCATAAATTTAGAGTCTAGTTTGACAGAAAATAAAGTACAGAAACATGAATGTACAAGCATACATGTTTTGTTATAGGATGTCTTAAAGCTGTTTATTGATAAACCAGGATTTCCACCGTGAACACAGAACTCTATCTTTGGTCAGTCCATTTCTAATTTACCCACTCTTCATTTCATCAAATGAGGGCTGTATACCTGGGAATTACTCAGTCAAAGAGCCCCCCTCCCAGATTCTGGAAGATTATCAAATTTAAATTTAAAGAAATTTAAAACAAGAATGACTGGATAGGGATAGATGTCTCTGATAACATTAGGAAATGAGGAAGAATGTGAGAGAGTATATATATGTAGTACAAGAGGCCATTTCACTTTCTCATACAAGTGAGGAGGATTGTGCCTGTTCTTAAATTCTCTGTATTGGAGACAAGGTCTCTGGCATTGGATTTAGACCTACATGCTTTCCTTCCTTTTTTCTTTTCTACCACTTCTCTCTCTGCTGTTGCTGTGTGCAGACCCTTCACATTGATTCTTATGGAACTTTTTCAGATTGACATGTGCTAATAAAAAGAGTCTCTCAACACAGAAGCTCTGTTTGGGACAGTCCCTACTCACTGCATGGGGGTTTGGAAAGATCACCTGTAAAAGTCACTTCCGACTGAAAGTATTCTATGATTCCAGCTAGTTCTAGGCAGACAGTGAAGCAGTAGATAGATTCTTCTGCTGGGAACAGAAAAGAGGTTCCAGAGAGCCATGACCTTGGAAATACCACCAAAGCAGGATCACCCAGTACCGGGAGTTGACAATAGGAGGGGATGGCATTGTCACATTTGGAAGGGGAATTGCAAGGTCATGAATCACCACCCCAAGGTCATCAAAGTATTTTGATCTGTGAGCTGGTATGGGAGAGTCCAATTGACATCAAAGCATTTGAACCTGATTGCCAATCAAGCCCATCTGGTCTTTATTGTTAAGCTCTTGCCCGGCTCACCTTTATGCGCAGATCGGCAAACTTTACCATTTAGCCCTTGTAGCTTTGGGTCTTCTGCAGCCAACATGGCTGTGAGTCGGTGTGTCGCACGGGCATAAGCAGCAAGCTCTGCAGTATGAAAAGGCTAAGGCCTTCTCTGGTTTGCCTCTTCTTGACTGGAGTTTTCAACAAAATAGTCTGTGTCTTTAAAATAATGAATAGCAATGATTATTTGTTTAGGTGTTACTGTTACTCTATTTGCTAGGGTACATAATGACATATATAGGTTACAATCTTTGAAATACACCTCAATATAACTATTACAAACTGGTAACTTGGGGGATTCAAAAGGTCAACTTTCAAAACAAGTGTTGTGCTTTTGTATTACATTGCACTTGTATGCTTGTAAGCTGTACATTGCAGCATCTTACAGGGGAGAGCATCTGTTTAGAGAAATTCTAGGGTGAAGAGACGATAATTAGAAAAAGGATTTCTTCTCACAGGACATCATTAAAAACCCATTGAACTTTCTAGACTCTAAAACTTGGCATCCCTCATGCTAGTGCTGGTACAAAAGTTGTTTGCACACTCCTGCAATGTAGCAGTAATGTTATTTCTTTGCATGAATGACTTCAGCATGCTTAACTTGACCTCTTTTGATCTTTATAGCTCCAGTAAAATGGAACCTTACCCATCTGCACAGTTTTATGGCAATTCTTTATAGTAGTTTATCCAGAAATGAACTTGAGGACAACGAGATGACTAGGGCATCAACATTCATTTCATTTAAGAGTTGCCTTGTAAGATAAGACTGAGATACAGAAGTCCAGAGTAGGACTGAGTGTAGCGTAGGAAAAATACTATCAGTGAATCGTGAGATTCATTGCACATTTAAACTGTGCAAGGAAACACTGCTCATAGGTAGAAACCAAAGAAGAAAACTTCCTTTTACCATCTTCCCCATAGTCAGAAGCTATCCAACTAGGCAACTAAACTATAGTTTCTCAAAGTGAAACTTTGTATTTGCTGTGGATGTTCACTAAGAATTTCTCCTGTCATGCAGCATCATCAACAGGGTGAAATAGGACTAGAAATAATATTTTCTACCCATAGAGGGCTTTTCACTCAGCATAAGACGTGAATGTTGCACTAAATGAGTTAAACACAAAGAATTACCTGCAGTAAAGCTCAGCAAGCCACATTCTTGCTAAAACTTCAATGTCATTTAGAGCTCTGTAGCAAAAAAAATGAAATAAGAAACGCCAATTGTTTAGTCTCAAAGTTTGTTTCTACCTGCTTCACTGTACTCACATGGTAAGTGATAAAAACCATTAAGGTTAGCTTCAAAGAGCCTCAGTTAGCTTCAGTCTCAGAGTATTTATGTCTTCAAGTGTTCAAGGTTTCACCAGGTTATCTTTTTTTCCTGGTTCACCATGATTTTCTAATAGGTTGTCGTCAATGTGCTTTACACATATTTCTTCTGTTCTCTGTGCCCAATACGGCTACTGTTAGACTTAGAAAAACTTTTTTATGCTTATTATATCTAGATTTGACCAATCTTTCTTAAAGTTTATCGTGGTTCTTCATAACCAGTAGAATGTCTTTGTGTTGAGAATCATGATTCTAAGATGAAAGGGGAAACTAGGGGAGAAATTTTTAAGAAACAATGGAGAAACAGACTTGACTCATTTTTCTAAATAAAGAATGTTTATACAAACTGTAGATCAGCCATGAATTCCTAGTGTGAAAACGTTTAATCTTCTTTATATTTAATTAGAAAACAGGCTATGTACCCGATAATATATCCACTAGTTGAATAAAATTCAAGCTGAAAACACTCTGGAGCTTATAATGTAAAAACATAGAAGAGTATAAAATATTTAGTGGCTGAGAAGGGCAAATGCTTCCTTTTTATTTCTGTCCATCTAATTTTTTAGTGCTTTTTAGTTTTCGTTTCTGTCTTTACCTATTATGATCTGTGAGGCCTGAATTAAAAGCATTGTTATAGTGATACGGTAAGATGAAGTAGAAAACAAATGAAGGTACAGAAATACCATTTGTATTTGGGTGCTTCACATTTTCAACACATTCACAATACTGCTACGAGATTGAGACGTTCTATTATCCTCATTTCATACATGGGAGACTGAAAACAAAAAAATGAAAGCCCAGATCCAGAATGGTACTTAAGGTGCAACGATTTCTAATGATTTTATTGAAAGTTAATAATAAATGTTAGTCTTTGAGAACCGAGTGTATGTGATTTACCAGGGAAAATCAAGATACCTGTAACAGAGCAAACAGCTGAACCCTGGTTCTTGTGTCTTAGCCTACCCACTTAACAAATAGAACATACATATCGCATGAAACTAAGTCAACTGTTTTTACGTTGTTACTGTGCTGAATGTAACGAATGATTTTAAACTGAAAATCATCCAGAAACCTTTCTAGGAAGATTTCTATCTTGAAACTATTTCAAAATAAGAAATAGCAATATGTAGAACGCTTCATAATTATGGAAAATAAATAACTTCTGTAAATTAGAGCTATACAAATTTTAGAAAAATAGTTCAGTAAGTAAAGGTCAGGAGGATGCATTTATAGCAGTTTTGCACTTGCATTTTATTACAAGGGAAACTGAAATAATAATAAAGTTGCTGTAGAATTTAACATTCCTGTTGAAGTATATTCCATCAAATTAGCTTGATTTTGTGTATTCGATAACAAGTATGCTTTTGTGTCACCATGCTGCTATTCAAATTACTGCAGCTTAAATTAGGTAGACATATATAGCATTTTTTGTGAAGAAAAAATAAACAAATAGACTCTTACAAAGTCTAGTATCTCAAATCAATCCTCTCAATTTAACTAACATTGAAAGAATTGATTTTGCTGATTTGTCCCTAAAGCATAACTGTGTCTTGTCTATGTACTCTACTAGGAGAACTGCAACTAGTCCAGAAGCAAAATATCCTTTATCACTTATGATGCCTCTACTAAAGTGGCTCTGACTGGATTCAAATTAATGAAAATTCTGGTTGCAAGCCTTGGAATTTAAAATTCCAAGAGATACCTGCAGGTTGTTTTACTGGACCGATGTTTATTCCCATCTGCATATGATGAGTTTTCTACTTAAGTGTGAAAAAATCTTCAACTCTAAGGATAGACAATGAGTCGATGAATAAGTAAATTCAGGCAATTTGGCCACTCATATTTGTTGAGACAGGACTGCACTTCATGCAGAACTCTGTGAAATTTCCATATTCCACAGGTCTGAGGGAGATACATTGGTTAACAATGAGCATTTTACTGATAGAAACTCGCCAATTCAGGTGGAAAATCTAGAAGATATTGGCAGAGCTGGAACAGACATAGATGGAGCTGGAACAGACATAGGCTTAGATGACTTCTTAGCCAACAAGACAAGGGAGAGTTGGTGATGGGAGCCATCAGTTCAGAGTGCATTGAGATGAGGTTGTAGATGCACAAAGATGAGTCTGACCTGGTCTTTGGAGGAGACAGCACCTTGCCACTGCAGCAGGCTGAAATTGATTTCTTCATGCACAGAGATGAGGGGCTTTTCTAACCAATTACTGTTGTTACCTGGCAGGCAGCTGAACTACCAGCTGAACTGAGTTTTGTGGTAAGTATCAACAGGAAGCTGAATTTGTTGCAAAAAATCTAGAGACTAGAAGAGCAGGAAAAAGCCAGAGACAGATTTGCACAGGACACAGGAAGATGGCTTGTTCATATCAAACACAGGACCTGTGCCAGGCTGTTGATAGTGTTTCTTCACTATGGAACTGAAGAGGGATTGCTGCAACATGGCACTGCTTTACTGGGACGTAGGAAGGGGAAGAAAGAGTTGGCATCTAAGCCAAGCAAAGCATGAAAGTCAAAGTATGCAACCTGTGAAAGCCTACTTGGTCCTTTGTGCATAAGAGCTTTCTAAATGGAAAGTCTTCAGAGAGTAGGAAGTCCTCCAAGTTGTTAGTTTGACTCAGAGTGATGAAATCTTGACTCTCGTGTATCTTCTAGTAGAATATCCACCTTTCTTTGCTGTTTTTCCTGGATAGTGCACAAATCTCTGACAGGAGAGGTGAGAGTCCACAGACTTTTGCATCTTCACGTTCTCTCAACTTAGTGCCTTCCACAAAAGCTCAGTTGATTTCTATAGCTCATCCACTCATCTGGCTTTATAATCACTTGATCCACCTCACTTGACACTCAACTCAAGACTCTTCAAAAGATCAGAGACCTTGTGACAGACTCCATCAAAATAGGAATTCTTTTAAATTCTAATCAAAACTAAGACTTATCGATCCCTCCCTCTGTTACCACTCGTAAGGAAAAAAGATTAGCTGCATTCAGTCTCCAGGGTGATTGAACTAGCATTTTTTTTTTCACAAGCAATGAAGTAACTCTAAAAGAATGAAAAGTGAAACCATTTTGAGTGCTTTAGGTAACCTGAAAAATGGGTACTAAAAACTGAGTTGAGTTTATACTTGTAAATTATCATATGTATACCTGGAATAAGAAAAGATTCTGTGAAAAAGCTGAGACAATCATTTTTAAATAAAGTAACAGATGACAGGTGCTGAATGTGTAAGGCTTTAAAGTTAGTAATCACTGATGTTTCATATGCTTAAGTTTGTGTTTATAATTTTAAAATAGTTTTTACAATTATATTAATTATTTATATGATGAGCTTTGAACCTGTGCAAATGTAATTCTATTTGACCTGTCAGATAATTTCTAAACTAATTTAAGACGTTAGCTATATTGTTAGGTGTTTTAAACTGATTTTGAAATTATTTTCAGCAAATTCCAAGTGGTGCTCTGAGATAAAAGTTTTCAAAAAATTTCCATATAGCCAGATAAATTTTTGAGTTATATTCCTGAGTTTGATTTAGATTTCATTCACCTCACTACCCAATTATTTCAAAAGTGATTTATATTGATTTAAGTACGTTCATTGAAGTGTGTAGGATCACTCTGAGTTCGCATTTCTTTCAAAGGTATAAGGATCTGTGCTTGTAGGCTAATTGCAAGTTGATACCAATCTATTCTAACTTTCAGTTTGTTGTGAGTTCACGTAGCAAAGTGTACACTATAACTGACTACATACCTTCCAGTCCCTTCAGTGAGCAGCTTCCTCTCCTTATCCCTGATTTTTGGCCATTCTAAGTTGCAAGCTGTACAAGCTAGGTTTTGAGCTTAGACAATGAATAATGCCAAGCTAATACATAAGGAAGTAGAAACTATTCTGTGGTGGTTTGGGCTTGGCTAGATGCCACATGCCCACCAAACTGCTCTATCACTCCCCTCCTAAGCAGGACAGGGAGGGGGAGAAAATAAGATGGAAAAAAACTTGTGGTTCAATATAAAGGCAGTTTAATAAAGCAAAAGCAAAGGCCACATATGAAAGTAAAGAAAAATGAAAAATTTATTCTCTACTTCCTATCAACAGGTGATAGGAAACATCACCTACGCTGCCCTCTTAGACAATGGCATCTTGCCTAGTTCTAAATTAATGCACAAATTAAAAAAAAAATAAATAAAAAAAATAAAAAAATTCATTTAATCCTGAGGTAGGCTTTTGCAAACTGGTAAATAGGCATTTAGCATAAAATATTTTGCAAGGAATGTAGACTCACTTAAATTGAAGAATATGACTTTATCACAGAGCGCCTTAATGACTTTTGAAATGCCTAGACTAGAAAATATAAAAAAAAAAGTAGTAGAATTCAGCATTAAAATCTCTTCATAAACACATACTATGAATTAAAAATATAATCCATAAATTGTCAGCCATATTATTTTTTTTTTTTATTTTAGCTACTACAGAGATAATAAATCATTCTGAAATAATGTTGATATTTATGTATTCAACTTAACATCCTGCTGTATACAACATTTTCTGAACCAGGGATTTGTTGCTATATGTACAGAACTTACTATGATTGTTTGCAATGAACCGCATACGGGGGCCGGCGGTGGGGGGGAAGAAAAGAAACTTTGTTATACAGGGCTTTTTTGCCTTTCTCATGCACTCAGGCATTACGAGGATTTCTGAGGAGTGGGAAACCAGACTAACCAAACACAAAAAAAATCAAACATTAAACCAAATACTACAAGAAAAACATTTCCCTTCAACAGTACAAAATAGCATTATGTGGCAGTAGAGCATACAGTATCAGAAGGTAGACCCACGGAGCACAGTTTCTGTTAAGGACTTAAATAGACAGCCTAGAAGAGGTGCCAACCTATTAGCATAATCAATTAGTTTTCCTACTAATTTTTGTGTTCTTTACCTTTATCCATCGATTACCCATCAAGATAACTAATGTTATTCAGGTATATTTGTTTATTAGTATAACAGAAATCCATTTTCCTCAGGTGCAGATGAACATTATTTGAAGACATGACTGGCATCTTAATAAGTTTTTCCAAGTATAGTTCAATGTAGTTCTTGTCAGACATACTTCAGGATTCCTAGATTTTTCAGTGTTCGTTAAAAACCTAGTTATACAGAAAGATGAAAACCATGTATGTATGCACCCTACACACTCACTATCGCTCTAAGTACTTATTATCACAATTATTACCATACGACACTTATATTTGTTTGGATTTGGTTATTGTCAGGTTACAGCACTTTGCAGGCTTCATTAAGATATGAGTTATGGTATAACGGTCATTTACAGTGCCTATTTGTCCGCAAGGAAAACAATTACATTCTTACAAAATGAATTTTTAGCTGGCATTTGGAAAACATAGCACAGGGGAACCAAAGTAAGTGAGCCATCTTGTAAAACACTGCAGCAAGCAGCAACTGGACAGACAAACAGCTGCCTCTGTACTCAGAAACCTGTCCTTAATTAAAATTTCATTGCATGCAAATTTATCATAATGTAGTGGGTACAGCACCTTTCATCTAGCGTCAATGTTACATCATACAGATGCATAGGATAGTAGTAGCAAGTATATTTCTCTCTTAAAGTTAGAAAGAAGATTCGTACCAGTATCTATCAAATTTTTCTCTTTCAGAAATGCAGAAGACAAGCATACTCTGGTTCCTGAGTCAGATGCCCTATTCACTAAGCAGACATACAACTTTTAGATGGAAGTTTAGCAGAAATGTAGCATTTGGGTGGAAACTCTCACAAAGTGAAGTTTGGTTGATGGAAACCATGGAGAGGTACTCAGCACACTTCGCCATTTAAAAAGTGATTAAAGATTGTTTCGACTTTCCACTTCAAAGGGAAACTGATTTAAGCCAAATGAGTACCATCTAAGTCTACTTTCCAAGTAGAAGCAGAAATTCTAGGTATCTGCTGTCGGGTATAGAGCTCATGGTGATGATCTCAATATAAACTAGATTTTCTTTCTTCTTTACTGAATTGTCAGTTGGACTGATGTACATGCATCTGACTCCAGTTTTGTCTGAGCTCTTTTTGGATTTCCATTGCTGAGGTATATAGGATTTTAAATTATTAACCATAGCTGTGAAAAGAACCAAACATGTAAGGTAGTATGACTCACATGTTAGATACATTTACCTGGAAACAAACAGGACATAGAACAGTTTAAGCCATTTTTTTCATGCTTTCATTTGAATTGTTTATATTTAAGGATAGTTTTCTTGAAGTATCTGAATTCACTGAATACCTTATACTGCTATTGTACATTGTACTCCAATGTAAATAGTTGTAATGAAAGCCTGTGATTTATCACAAAACATGCTTGACTGGGTGATTTCTAATGCCTTGTAATGCCTTTGTTTTAAAGCTAGATTTTAATCCATATTTACAACATACCTTATCTATATTTGTTCTATACCCTTCTGGACTACATTTTACCTTTTTCCTAATGCTCCCCTATAAGTACGATGTTTGACATCAAAGTAGAAGAAGATTGCACATGACAGAAGTATACAAAGTTAGAAGGGTGTTCTCAGGACAATGTACGTATCTCTTCCTTTTCAACTCCCTGCAAAACACTCTGCCTCTCTTCAGAGTTAGATGTGATCCAGTGTGATTTCACATTTGCCATATATAGAGATAAATCTGCTGATCAGACTTATGTCATCCATGTGCCATGTCCCTCTGGAAACTCTGCTAGGTTTGATGGTAGAATCTAACTGAACAGGTTTTATGATTGACATTTAATTAACAGACCAGTCGATACAGTCTTGAAAGTACATTTCTACATTCTGTTCCCAACACAGAGAGCTTGCTGTGTTTAAAGGTGGCAAACAATTAACAGACCCACAAGAAGACTTACTTATGCTTATAGGAATGGGGCACGGGCCCACAGGCACATATTTTAACAATATAGCAGCAGAGAAGATTAGTTGAGTCTTGACTCTCAGATGAGGTTGTTTCAAAATAGATGAGTACAGCATGGTTCCCTAAAGAGAGAAGGACAACTCACAGCTGACAGAAAAGAGAGAAGTTAGAGGATTTGGGTTTTTAGGATGTTTCATTTCTGTTTGTTGTTCTTGTTGCTAAAGTCACACTATTTTGTTATTTGATAGAAAATAAAATATTTGTGAAGAGCCTGTAACATTAATTTTCCAGGCTACCAGGAGGCACAAGCTGCCATAAACACTTTAGGTTTTAGGTTAAGTTGATAGAATTTTGAATTATGGAAACTGTAGCTGCATTTTTTAAGAATTCTAAGCCAACACGATATATCTGGAGCCTGGGGGGACAAATCCAGCCTGAAAGAAGCACCAGCTGAATTTTCCCCTTATTCCAGAAAGTACATTACGGCACCTAAATGTCATTACTTTCAGTTGGAGCCAGTTCTTAACACGTTATATCTCTGTGAGACAATAGGTTGGTGGAGAGAAGGCAGGCATCTTTCTTGAATGAGCTTTTTTCTTCAACTTAAGGCAATTTCCTGAAGTGTCATCTGCCTTGTGTGTGTTGTTTTTCCATATTTTCCAGAATTATATCTGTAATTTTCTCTTTTAGTTCAATCCTCATACTTTATTTCTACATTGTCTCACAACTGACTTTGGAACAAGCATTTTTTTCTTTGCATTGACAACAAATGTCCTAAAATGAGGCACGTGCTTTCAAAAGAAAAGCAAATTCATCACCTAATTTGAAATGTGAAAGCCATGTCATGCCAGTTTTTCACTGTCATTGTGTAATGATGTAGGATCTGGGGCATAAGAAAAAGTCAAGAGAGATGCTGTAATAGAAAGTGTCAGAACAACTCAGTGCTTGTTCTCTCACTCTGCCTAGCAGATTTGTATAAAGTAGAGGTTTAAATAGGAAAAACCTTTAAATTGTGGAACTCTTGGAGTAATACACTGTTTCCCTTGAAAGCTTTTACATGTACAGGCAATTGGAAATGACTCCCTCAAACACAAGGACAACTTTAATAACTGTCAAGTGTCAGTGAAGTAGGCACATAAACAGAAGAAATGTCACAGTCCATCAGCTTTTCCTTACTTCTCCAATTCACTTTCCATTACTTAGTCACCTAGATGTATATAAAGACTCTGTGTGTCAGTTCTGCACTTTATCTGCTGCAGAAAAATGTTGGTACATCTGTCTTGCACCTTTCCTGCCTAGCATTCAAATTACATTTTCACTTTAAAACATAGGCATAATCTCCCCTTGAGGTATGATTATGGTAAAAAAATATGATGCCTTGATATTCCATATTTATTCCCCTTTGGTGATTTCTACACTGAATCTTCTCACTACACATCTAAACCCAAAATCTTACTAGCTGCTCTGCGGGTAAACTCAATTTGGTACCTGAAAGTAATGCCAAGGGCTTGATTACCCTTCTTCATCAATTTCATCAATGGATAACACTATTTTTAGTGACACGTTAACTGTATAAAACTAGAGGCAGCTCAAAGGCACACTTACATTTCAAATATTCGAGAAAAGAGGAAAGTAAGCCACACAAAAAGATAGAGGCCATACCCAGTCTGGATTTACAAGGACTGCAGAATTGTACATTTAGTGTCGGAAAATTATTAGAGATATTAAGCGAAGGATATCTGTCAAGATCAGAGTTCAAACAGCATCGCCC
>VWZK01012569.1:0-53258 GCA_013396935.1 Baryphthengus martii
AATGGGCTCCCCCTCACTATCCTCCTCCCATCCACATCACAGCAGAACTCTAGAGAGGCCAACAAACCTTTGTGTGGAGCTGGTGACCTCAGCCCAGGCACAGGTGGGAATCTGAAAGGGCTNGAAAGGGCTGCACCCAAAATAACTACTAGAGATGTCGGAGGTGTCAGCGGAGTTGTTCTGTTTTTACAGGAGGGGAGGGAGAGTGGGGCCAGGAGTGCAGAGCTGCTCTGCATTTCAGACCCAAGGCTCTACGGTGGCCATCTCAGTGGGCATCAGCAGTTCCTGCTTTTCTGCCCTGCTTCCCTGCCTGTGCATGGGAGGGAGCACTAGACGAAAGAATGGGAGAGGGCTGAATTGGGTGAGGTAATTTGTGGAGTACGTTGTGGGCTGCAGGCAGGGGAGCTGGAGAGTGTGTGGTGAGTCATCAGGGCAGGAGGCTGCAGGCTGCAGGAGGCTGCAGGTTATAGCTCCCTGGATGTTCTCTGTTCACTGACCAATACTTAAATTGTTGGAAGATGTGACAGTACCACAACCATCCTGCAGTAGCAGAAGGGGCTTTACTTCTGTCTGTCCTGTGCTTCAGAGCACAAGCTATGTCTAGATATTAAAAGTGTTAAATTAAACTCAGTACATGATTTTAAAAGCAATGGGTAGAACGATTTAGAAGCCCTGTGTCTTGACACAATCACTCTAGCATAAAAAGAGTTATTTCCTGATCTCTTTCTATGGCAAATAGGAAAGATACAGAGGAATAACAGGAGACACCTAAAGCGAAAGGCAGAATTTACATTGTTAGTTAACAAAAGCATTATTCGATAGATAAAAACAGCCCAGATATTAAGAGGCATTTGATAAAATACTTCAACTTTCTGAACTTTCTCTCCTTTGACTGTAGCTATACTACATGGGCAGGGAATATTTTTCAAAGCATGTTTGTACAGCATTGAGAAAAATGAGGTCGCAATCCTTTTACAGCTTCAAAAGCCAATACAAACAATTTAAACAGATCATTTCTGTAAACCTATAATGATGAACTCTGATTTATTTACCACATAATTGGAGGCCTTTTCCAAATATGTAAGTACAGTATATTTTTCATGCCTCTGGATGAGTAATCTGAAATTCCCAGCACTTGGTATATTAACGCCACAACAGAAAATGAACATATTCCAAAATTACTTATTCATGGTTTCTCGAGAGCTTTTAAGGTTATAGATAGTTATATCTGTATTGAAGCAATAAGACATGTTACTCTCCATAAAAACACTGCCTCTCTTCCTATGGTATTTCATTGCCATGTCTCTAAACCCAATATGGTCCTTGTGAACTCCAGCTGGCACATTCAAAAGACTTCTGGCCACATAACGTATTAAATGGCCTGCAGCCATATCGCCTAAAGCTTTCATCTCATACAGCTTCACAACAGGACTTACCAAGCTGGATTTAGATGAAGATTTCTGAGGAAAACAGCTTAAAAAGCATAAAAGCTGAGCAGGAGGGTCTGAACGAGATTCCACAATGTGACTGCATTCAGGAGGTCTGTACCTCAGGATACAGGTTTCCATTTCTATTCCAATCCTAAAACACTGAAAAAAAAAAAATCAAAAGCAGCGCATTACAAATTGAGCTCTATAATTCAGTATAGTTTTCTGTATGTTAAAACAACATACTCCATCAGGATACTTGAAGTGCCATCATGTGAAAGGTCAGTCTGAGCTACTGAGTGACACGAGCAATCAAAAAACCACTGAGGACCTTTTAAGTCCAGTTACAAGAGAAATTCAGACATAGTGCTAGGGTCAATTTTAGTTTTTTATCACTGCAGCATGGGAAATGAGCAAAACATAATAACATTCAACAAGCTGCTGGTTCTCAGTCCAATATTATTTGCATCACAGATATGTAAATATTGTGAAGATCAATTACTTAGCACAGCTTGATCAGAAACTATCTCACTGCAGCCAAAAGAGCTAAAAAACACTAGATGGCAGGAAAAGAAGATTCTAGACTGGCATGACGTACTTTAGATGAAAGGCACTATGTAGGAGACTTTGTTTTTGAAATAGTACAGCTGTCTGTCGTAAGAGACAGAACAAAACCTTTGCTGACACTACCCCACCACATTCCCAAGAAAGTAATAATGCGGGTTCTGGCTACGTAACTACAAGGTGAGTAATACACTCAGTCCATAATAATACCCTGCAGTCCATACAGCAGAAGTGTAAGACAGGGAAAGCGAGGATAATGCCTGCCTCATGAGATTCTGTGAAAAGAAAATGTTCGTTCTAAGACAAGTATTTTCTTTTCAATATAGGGAGGCAGGAAAACAGAAAACTGTTACATATGCAAAATACCTACCAGCCCTGGCACAGAAGGGAAGCAATCTTAACTCCCTTGTGCTTATCCAGGGAATTTAATCTCATTACACAGTTTCATACCCACATTGAGCAACTTTAAAGTCTCAACACAATAACAATTTCTATAAACTGTATTCCGCTGTAACCCACAAAGCCATACTGTAATTAAGAAAAGGACTCTCAGGGCATGGTTTGATGATACAAATCATTAGCAACAGAAACAGCTAAGTCATCCTATTTATCCACCTTTCCAGTCAGTAGTTTCCCATCCTAGCCACTCTCTGCCTACAGTTGCATCAACACACTGTTTGTTGTGACAGTTAATTAGAATCAGGAGCATGCGCCTCTTTAAAAAGAAGAACTTGCTTGCATCTTCTCTAAGCCAGTAAACTCCAATCCACTTTGCCTGGTGGCTCTAACCACTGTATCTGACATCAGAGCACAACCTAGGGTCTTACTTTGCTTTCCCTATCATGATTAATATTTCATTGCTTCCAAGCTGATTAAGGATAGTGAAAGATCAAAGTAGTTAATGGAAAACAATAGCTACTTGGAAAAACAGCCTTGAAATTTTGTCTAAAGGCTCCCATGACTACATCCAGGGAGGACAGCCAGGGCCAGCTGAGTGTTCAGATCACGAGAAAGGCTCATGGTAACAAGGCAGGTCCAAGATCAAGACAGAAATTCAACACGCAGCTCAGCTGCAGCAAGGATAACCAAAGTCAGATGCAGGCTAGTGATTGTTAAACAGGCCCATAGGCAACAAAGTCAGGGTGAGAAGTTAGTCCACAGGTCAGGAGTAGCAAAAATCATAGAATCGTTTTGGTTGGAAGAGATCTTTAAGATCATCAATTCCAACCGTTAACCCAGCACTGCCAGGTCACCACTAAACCATGTGCCTCAGCACCACATCTACATGGCTTTGAAACACTTCCAGGGCTGGGGACTCCATCACTGCCCTGGGCTTGACAACTCTTTCCAGGAAGAAATTTTTCCTAATATCCAACCTAGACCTCTCCTAGTACGACTTGAGGCATTTTCCTCTTGTCCTATTGCTTGTTATTTCAAAGAAAAGACCAACCCCACCTGGCTCCAACCTCCTTTCAGGGAGTTGTCGAGAGCAAGACGATTTCCTCTGAGCCTCCTTTTCCCCAGGCTAAACAACTCCAGTTCTCTCAGGCACTCCTTGTAAAACTTTTGCTCTTTTCACTCACCAGCTTCACTGCCCTTCTCTGGACATGCTCCAGCCGCTCAATGTCATTCTTGGAGCAAGAGGCCCAAAACTGAACGCAGGATTCAAGGTGCGGGCTAACCCGTACCAAGTACAGGAGAACAATCACTGCCCCAGTCCTGCTAGTCACACCAGATGCAAACCAGTGCCAGACACAGCAACCAGGACATATACAGCTCAGGTAGGTACCAGAGCCCCAGTTAACTTAAATGGGCTCCTGAGCCTATAGGCGGGGAGGTAGGTGAGATGGAGATCTCAGGTGAGGCTGCCCAGGACCATTAAAGCCTGTCCTCAGGTTCTCACAGTTCTAAAAATAAGCTTTATCAAGCTTGCTATGAGTTTGTCCAAGAAGGCAAAGAAATAAATCATGTCAGTAAGACCAGTAAGTAATACTCCGATACTCATGTTTCCACACCAAAAATAAGCACGTTTCCAAGAACATGGTTAACTTTTCCTCCTTCTGCTGCTTATAGTATGGATAAATAGGCAATGTCCATCTCCATGGTTATTAATCTACTACTGGTCTCCCTAGGCTTTTGGTAGTTATTATATATACACCTATGTGTGTGTGTATATATATCTGCATATGAAATGACTGGCATTTAATCTGGGCTCTCAGGCTCTAACCGAAGGGCTGGTGAAATCAGCAAAAGTCTTTTCATTCATTTCAATAGTCTGAATCATGCCTCAATATACTAAATGAAGCTAAAAGGCAGAACGGAAGAAAGAGAAGACACATTGTGTAAGAGCTTTTTGAGGTACAGTCCTTGAAAGTTTCCCGGCATAAAATGAAAAATGTGGGTTCTAACACTGTTGAATGGAGTATTGATTGTTGTGCCTTGAAAGCGGCACAGACAACATGTTTCTCAGGAGCAATAGGAGTTATTGAAGGAATAACTGCAGCAGAGACTACAGCATGCAGGAGGTGGGTTCTGTAACGATTTAAGATTTTTAACATTTTGTTCAGGTCAACCAGATTGAACTGTCCCCAGAACAGTTCTGGATGTAATGAAAAATTTGTCTATGACAGTATGCATCAAGGTCAGTTTATCCCATCTTCATCACATGTCACTCAAACAGAAATCCAGTTTTCTTCTGCATGAAATGGAACCTCTATTTGGTCCTTTGCGTTTTCCTGCCAGTTCTCTGACCAATGTAATCTCTGTTAGTTTGGGTTTGAAAAACTTCAAACATAAGCTCAACAGTGGCAGTTCTGAAATCTGGATTCTGGAGGCAGGTCAGACAGAATCACAGGAGCAGGTTAGCATTCATTATCTCATCACATCACTCTCCTAATAGAAGAGCAGAAAAAAATAGCCTGTTTGGCACGGCAGAACATTTTAGCCTTTTTTGGACAAGAGGAGACTGAATTTAGCTGTGTAGCTACCCGTAATAAAACATACAAAACTAAATTCCCGTGAGTTTCTCACTGATACGCCCTCCAGGCAAAGCAGTTGCAGAGAGCACATGACAAACACTAAGAAGATCTCAATTATTCTCAAGAGAGAGAAAATGCCTCAAGACTCATGTGAGGATGAGCTGTTCCCTCTCACCTTGTCTGACCCTCTGTACTCCTGGCACCATGAATTCCTTGGGCTCCTTCATCCCACTGGCACCTCTGATAAACCCCTTTCTTCCAGTTGTGATACACAAGGTGCAAAAATTAGAGTTGACAGCAGCAGCGGATACTGCCCAGGTGCTCCAGGAAGCAAACCGTGGACAGCTGAAGTCCCAGGCAAGTCTCATAGGCATTGACTCTCAAACCAAAATGTTTCAAAATTCCCCAGATGAATTTCTGTTCTTTCTGGGCATTTTCTGCCTTCTGGGAATTATTTTTCACTATCCTAAAGCCTTAAATACGCTATAAATCCACTGTTAAAAAATGCTTCCTACTACGATTTGGTGTGAAAGTGTCTCCTTCCAGCCTCATCATTCACTTCCGTACCTGACAGATAGGTATACATGATTACTCGCTGTATTATTTGCCTTTAATTTAATTAACTTGAAAAAAACAAAGTAAAACTTTCCTGACTGAAAGATCTTTCAACACATGTGAACTTTACCCAAACCTACCTAGCTTCTACTTCAGTAATGGGTTTATATCCTGCATCCGTCAGCTGCCAAGTGAAAATTTGACTGCTTGTGAAGACATAGACTGTAATGCTGGTTCATAATGCCTTGCTCTCAGCTGTGCAATGTACCCACAAGGAGAATACTCCTCCAGGACCACCAGAACACCCTCAGAGAGCTAAGATCTCTGCCTACCTTCAAAAAGGAAGTGGAAGACAATAAGAAAGTCCATATCCTTAGAGAGTCTAAAGACTTTATTAATGGATAGAAAGATTAGTCGAGATTTACATTCACTGTATCTCATTAGAAAATCAAAAGTTTCACTTTATTATTTATATCCCAACGCCAGTGTTACAGGCAGAAAGGGCTTCAAGTAGATAACTTCTTTCCATTGAATTTTTAAATCATGAGTCATAGGACAGTACTGCTGCCAGGCACAGGTTTTAATAGAAATGGAAAACAAGTTAGCCTGAGAATGGCTGTGTCTATTCTGTGTCCAAATAAGCTTAAGTGACTTTTCTTCACAGAACAGTTTTAAAATGATCTCTGCCTTTTGTTTTGGGGAAATCAGTACCCAGCTTCTTTAACTTCTAGTCTACTAACTTGAGCACAGTACTCTACGGAAATGCGTTTGTAGCTTCCAGTAACTGGTGAAATCATGGATTCTTTACACAAAAGTATTTTTATGTTGGTTCTAACTGACATAGAAGCATGCAAAGATATTTTGAGAAATAATATCCATTAGATGAAGGAGCTGTTTTCCCACAACATGCAAACATTTAAATAACTTTATCTGACATTCTTGTCTCAGCTCAGATTGGATCCTCTATCCTTCTCCATCCTCCTCATTGCAAGGATTCATTTATTTAGGAATTTTGTCCACTGTCCAATAAATATTTACTACACTGAAAGCTAAAATGCACCCAGATTGATGTTCTGTGCTAAATAACAGTCAATGTCCTCATTGTTTTCAAAGGCCAGTGTCCAACTAAAAGTACTGAAGAGTTCAATTGAAAGCATACTTGTAACAACATAGTTATGTGGAAGAAGGAAACGTAGAGAAAAAATCTTCCTGCAGAAATTTAGATAGTGAAAAAGGTAACATAAGTTTGCCTAACCAAGACAACATTAGATAACTGGAGGCAAGGGAAAGAGAAAAAAAACACCACCCGGAAAAATAAATTGGTGTTCTTCTTCCAAGGCGTTCCAAAACCATGCAGTCTTGGAACAGTCCAAATAACAAATCCTCCTTGTACAAAACTTATCTGGAACCCTGGTCCAGATCTGCTCCAGCTCTCTCAGCTAGTGCTGCACTCACATTCTTTTAGCCCCTCACATTGCAAAATATACGACTTCCATTTACAAATGCAAAATATTATTTGTGCAAGTTTTTTTCTACCTGCTGGCATGTGTCAGGGCCTTGAGAGTACCAAGAGGTCTAATTGCCCTCATCAATGTCATCTGAGGCCTCTCCTCACATGCTGTTATCCCACTGGCCTGGGAACCACAATTAAGTTCCAGGCCTTGCCCTTAAGCCCTCGTTCTTGCTGTCCCCAGCCCAGTGCTTTACTGCTCCTGCCTTGCTTCCAGACCTTCCTTACTGCTCAAGACTTGTGCAAAGACCACCAGGCCTGCTCTGCTCTCTTGTTCAGGTTACTGGAGGATTGCAGCCTTTGCTGGGAAGCACACTGCCTCTTCAGTGCCTGGTGAGTAATGTATAGGAAAAGCAAGCTGTTCTAAAGGGATCAAGCTGAAACAAACAAACAAACTCTCCTAAAGGTAAGCAGGTTGAGGAAAGATAGAAGCAGAAATCTGTTTAGGTAACCTAAGCAGCCAGAGAAGGAAGGACCTAGTGGGGGTCTTCGGTTTGCTTATTGCTGGAGCTAAAGCCTTAACTGGAATCCTTCAGTGGGCTCTGCTCCATCTACTGACTGTTTCAGCTACCCAAGGTGCGTGCTTGCTGATGGCCTGTGAGAGGAAACAGTTGCTTAATAAACAAGTTGAATCTAAGCAGGAGACAGTTTCTAGATCCTTTGGAAAACCATTATTTTGCTGTGGGGCTATGTTGCTGAGTTTGTCCCTTTTTCATTCATTCACTATGACTGTAATCTTGTAAGCGTTACTGTATTTGTTTATAATATGTATGAAACTGCCAATCTGTGTCCCAAATCATGTCTAAAATGTCGCTTATGAATATGAAAGATGCAGCATTTCACTGCATGCACTATTCTTTAACTCTCATCTTTGTGAGCATTCTCAAAAAAATCACCTTCTAGCACTTGGAAGTTTTTTCAGAATTCAATTGGGTTTTGCGAGTCAGAATTTATCAGCTATGAGGGGATAGTTCTGTAATCCAAATAACTCCTGCATTCTGATCTTTGGTCCAGAAACAGATTAGGGGTATGTGTTCTAGACGACATAAATTCATTACTTGGGTTTAAAAATCCTTCCCCACTATATTTTAAGTATGTAGCAACTTGCAGATGACAGGCAAACTAAAATCAAACCTGTCTAAAGGAGCTTAAATAAGCATGCCTATAGATGCACTTTATTACTAGTGCTTACCATTCATGGCATGAATTTAGCATGTTAAATATGTAAGTGATCTCAGTCACATCCAACACAGGTTTTTTCCAGTCAATACGATATCCACAGGATACCACAAAGACTTAAGTATACGCTGGTTTCAAAGTAAAACACCACAAACTCCCAAGAGGAATAAAAAGGTCAGTCCTACTCTAAATCATGTCAATGATAAACTAGATTAGTCACAGTATGTTTACTGCAGATTGAAAAATAATTTAATGATGTCACTCCAGGAATTTCTGTACCACAATTTCTTACAGCTTCTGAAAGTTGCTTTCAGGTTGTGTCCAGAGTCTCCCCAGAAACCAGAACAAGAATCGGTGATTCATTCTGAGTTCCAAGTGCCGAACCACCTACCGTTTCTAGGTAATGAACAGACAGAAAACATAGTCCATAGAAAAGAAACGCTGTGACCTGCACAGTGACTGAAGTAATTAGGATTGCCCACTCCAGAGAGGAAGGGGCTAAGGCATGATGATGAGTTTAAAAACGTCCTGCCCTATCTGATCTGCACAGACCAGATAGGGCATGATGCAGTGCTATAAAATTACAGCAAAGAACGCTTCAGCAGTACATATACTAAAATTGGAACGATACAGAGAAGATTAGGATGGCCCCTGCACAAGGATGACACACAAATTTGTGAAGCATTCCATATTTTTTTATGCCTACAAATTAATGAAAGTGGCGATGGGGTTGAGTCCCTATAGGTAAGAATCAAAGGGAAGGCCAACAAGGCTGATATCGTATTGGGAGAACCTTCTCTAAAAGCAGACTCACCCATGTAACAGGTGGCCTGGAACAAACTGCCTGAGGAGGCCTTGGAGTCCCTGTAACAGAGGATTTTTGAAAATCGATTGTATAAATATCTTCAGTGGAAGACGGATCTATTGATCTGTCTTGAAATATGTGGCTGGATCAACCTTTGGATTGCTGCTCTAAAGTGTAATCTGGGGGGCAAGTGTGAGGTGCCAGGAACAAATAATTAGGAATGGATATTTCTATAGTGCTACTTCAATAGCAGACTTTCTTTTAAAGCAGGAGGATCCCAAACTGGTTTTCAGCATGGTCAGGGATCATGAGGATGAAGTACCACTCTTGACTGAGCGTTCATTGTAGACTTTGGCAAGAACAACTATCGACTCAGGAAATAGCTCACATTTTTTTACTTTACTTAAGTGCTCACTAAAATACTAAAGCAATGCTTTGTGTGGGTTTTTTTTTTTTGAAATCACTAATCATCTTTCATAGCTCAAGTTATTCCTACACAAAAAAGTTTCTGAGAAAAGTTTCTGAAAGTATCTAAGTCCCTCGGATGCTCCTAAAAAAGCTCATCCCCATTGCTTTGGACTGTTAGCATTGCAGGCAGCTGAACATTTAATCTGGTCCAGACGTTCCTGTCTAATTGAAAGCATGGCTGCAGCGCATCTCTGCTGCAACTCACTTCAAACAGGTTTTTGCACTTATTCCCGTTCTTGACTAAACCTTCCTCTGTCACTGCTGCTCTCCAGCCTGTGCTGCTAATGGTTTGTTTTCTTTCACAGCCAAAGGACAGTTATATAAAGGGCTCCACAGCACTTGCCTGCTAGTATCAGGTGGGAATTTATCCAAGGTGCTTGGTTTCTTAAATGATTAGGAACAGAGCAGACTATAATGGAACAATATAAAGGACTTTTTATGCCAGAGACAAGTGCCAAAATCACTCTGGAGTTCCCACATTAAAATTTGCTGGAACAATTTAGGTTTATTTACTAACTGTAGAATTTTTTTTCATCATGCCAACACTGATGTGTGATCATAATATGTAAAAATCTACTCTCTAAAATCTGGTAAAATTCCAGGAAAGAGTTATACAAGCTCCATATATAAAGTGATGATGGAATTAGTCAATTCTGCATTAAAAATGTTCATCTAGCACTGAATTCAACATGATCTGTAATGACTGGAGATTTAGTTTCATTGCAGAACTGCAACTGGTATGGGCAGATCTACATGTTTGTTAGATGTTTATGTTTATACTTTATTTGTGCTGGTAGCTCAGTTTGATAAATAGCTTGGATTGACTTTTCAGAGAGCCTGAGGACTCACAACACCAAACAGCTGCAAATAGTTAGTTACAAAGAGAAGAGAGCTTGTGACTTCTTTTCAAAAGAAATGCAAAGGATCCAATAATCCTGTTGAAAACTACAGCTTAAAGATGTGAAGCAGTGGTTAACACAATCAGTCACATGAAAAGTGTCTTGGCTGGAGGACTGAAGATAGTATGTAGAAAGGTCCAGAGTAGCTTTAGTATTGCTTAGTCTCAGGCACTCAGGTCTTGATCTCAGAAGGCACCTCCTTAATTCTACAACCCTCCTTAGGCAGATTAAGGATACTCTTAAATAACCTACTAGTCTGGAGCCAAAATGTACAGCACTGTAATCAAGCCCGGAAAGGATGTGCTGGAACTCCATCGTGGAACTGGGAGCTTGAGCCTTTAGGGTGCCTTGTTTCCAATGAGACACAAACCTGGGCTGACTTCTCTGTAAAACTGATTCTTGTCAATTTTATAGCTGTTAAGAGTGAAAGATAGGTGAAAATAGCTGCCTCTATCGTATCTATCTCTGAGAGTGTCCTATTAGCTGGTGAAACTGTCAAGACCAAGCTTTTAAAATAGCTGCAGAATCCTGGGAGTTCTGTATTTATTGCTTATCTGGTGCTTTTTCTGTTTCTAAGAAAGAAACATTTCCGGGAAATTTGTACTTCACTGAAATCACAATATTTCTTGTGAATTAGGCCTGACCAAAAGGATTTCTATTAGCCACACGGCAGCACTCACTCGAACAATGCGGCAGTGACCTCTGCTGCATAGTGGATGCTATTTCATACTTGTTCTGCTAAATTAAACCTGCTCTTAATACTCTTAAGTTAAACCAGTTTCTTTTTCAAAAGCAAATATTCTTGTCTCAAGGTAAGAGGATTCCTCTTTACAGGAATAATAATTAGGAGGACTTCAAACCACAGCAATTTATCTTTCAGGTTACTGGCATGAACATACCACAACTATGTTTTAATGTTTTCATCAGTTATCAAAACCAGTATTAGTATTAAATGAAATTTGAACTACCCTTATTAATATTTCTGTTCGTTTTACTGGGAAGGAAACTGAGGCACAGCCCACTGGGTGACTTGCCTGCAGTGAAATGTAAAAATCAATGGCAGAGGTATCAAGTTCAGGGGAAATTATGATTTCAAGGCCTGTTTTTTAATCACATCCTCCTTTCCTGTGCAGGATCAGTAGAATATTAACCAACTATAAATGGCACGTCATGCCTGTGCATTACACTCCACACTGCCCATATGACAGCAAAAGCAAGGCAAACAGGAAAAAAGACAGAATGCTTAGTCAAGAGCTGAAAACATTTGATCATATGAGAGCACAAATCCCATAAAGCAGTCATAAACCTCTTGATTCTTTCTTAATGAAGTACAATCATGAATTCCATTAAGCCATAGGGAGCAACATGAGGAACTCTGTCCTTCCCCTTTCCTCCTACCACTAACTCGTCTTCTCTCTCCACTCCTGCCTCCAAGGGACCAGGCCTTGTCCCTGTGTTGCATACCTAAGGAAAGCGAGTCTGGCCCTTGCAACAGTCCAAAAAAGTTACAGCTGACATGGAGCAAAGCTGTGTGATCCTGCACTGCCTCGGTGTGGTGAAACAAGGCTGAGCAAGCAGCAAACTTCCACTCAAACCCTCTCCAGCCGTAAGCAGAAAGCTTCCTGGCAGGTTGTGAAGTTTATTCCTCATTTACTACCGCCAGTGACACTCAGTTCCACTGATAACAGCAGTAAAAAGAGTTTTCAAAATTAGAATCTGATGTGCAAAGGACAGTGAGCAAGTGTGGCAAGCTGGCTTGCTGGTGGCATCGGTGAAACACTGATGCCAGCTGTGGATTAAGATTGCACCTATGGATTTCCTTAGGCGGGTGTTGGAAGGTGGGATTTGCAAAGTCTGAGGGCTCTGACTTCTCATCTTAGACTACTGAGCACTCAGAACTTCTATAAAGTTCCCTATTTATACATCAATATTGGGAAAGTCTATTCTTTCAAAAACATTGGATTTTTCCCATAAAAAGAAAGCTAGTGCAATATACTGTACTGCTGACTAAATGCAGCTGTTCTTAAAATAAACACCAATTCCAGAAGTTCTGCTGAGAAGAACATGGCAAACTCTTCTGTCCTCAAACCAGGCTTTGCTGAAAGGAAGAAAAACCACAGGCCTTCAAAGGAATAGACCGAGTGACAAGCAAAAAGAGCCCACTCATCCTGCCCAGAGGTAAATGGTATCTAGATCCGTCTAATCATATGGGCTTGACTACAGGCAATGGTCATGGTGATGATAATTTAAAAAGAAGCAGATGAACCCTGATCTATCAGGGTTCAGTAGCTTTGTTTGGGATAAGCTGGGTGTATTTTGATTAGTTCTATGCATACACACAGGACCTGGCTGCTTCAGATTGTAAAGACTTCCTGTATATGATCCTGCTTGATCCCCTACCTCCTATATTGCACTTCACCTGCATAACATCTCTTCTGAAAGGTATCTAGTTATTGTCTGAATAAACCAAATGACAGACACTATACTCCTGTGCCTGCTTGGATTGTCCCCATGGTCCGTCACATCCAGTGTTAAAAAGGTGTGTCTTTTTTTCCACACTGCCTGCTTCTGCCTCCAGCCATTTGTCCATTACCAGGTCCTTGCTTTTTCTGTGAAAGCTTCTCTGCCCCATCTTCCCTTCTCATGGAAGAATTTAAACCCTATAAACAAGTTATTTCTCAGTGTCTTTTTGATAAAGGAAACCTAAAACATACTCTAGTGTCTTGCTGTGAGGTGGCTTTGCCAATCTTTTTTTTTTGCCAATCTTTTTTGCCAATCTTTTTAGTTTTCTGGCAAACCATCTTTTTGCTCTCTCATGTTTTTCAACATTCTTTTCAGAGTTGTGCTGGAGCTGTGTGTGGATTTTCACCTCACTGGTGCCTCTACCCAAATATTACTGCCCTGCTTCTGTCCTCATTTCAGTTTTGGAGGTACTACTTTTCAGAATAAATTGCATTGACTAAGCTGGGGCTCTCTCTTTTTTCTTTTTTTTCCTTCCTTCTTTTCTTCTTTTTCTCTCCATGATTTATTAGGTTCCGCCCTACCTTCATGGAAAATGCATTTTTCTGGAATAAGCGCAGCAAGCAAATAATGCATCTCTCTTTCCTATTTCTTTTTTATATTCTTTTTTATTCATCAGTCACAAAAGTTTGTCATATTTCACATCTATTCTCAGATTACATAAGGGCATTAGGTCCTCTACAAACCACTGTGAAGCCCTACTAATGACAAATCAAATAGCAGTTCTTTCCAGCAACTACTTTCTTAGATTTTTCCTGTAAAACAGCTCATTATCAGCTTCATGTCTGCTTAACATTCATAAAATACCTGTTCACTTTTGTAAAACTTTATTTGAAAGGTCATGGCATACTAAAGCTTTTACTAAAACTTTGTTGTATCTATGCAGCTATCCTCTGAACTTGTAATTTCAATGAATAAAGCTTGTTTTCTCCAAAATAACTATTTCCTATCAAAATATGTTAGCTGACATGTTGTGATTACTTTTCAGCTGAACCTTTTCCATGCTTTCCTATGATTTTGCTCAAAACTTTTATCAAGCAAACTTGTCTGTAGTTACTGTTACTACTTCGTATCTTTAAGTCCTGGCAACCAGGATTCACCATTTATAAATCCTGGAACCAATGCTCTTCTGGTTTCACAAAACTCTGCAAGTTTTACAAAAAATGTAATGCCTGCAATGTATTTGATGTTTGAGCCAAGTAATAATCTGGATTCATACATTGAGAGTGCTTTGTACTTCTGCCATATTGGCACTACATTTGTAACATTCCTTGGAGCTAAGTGTAAAAATATCCCAGGAAGCAGGGATAAATAGATTATCCGAAGGACACCAAGCAAATATGTACTCTGTACCAGTAAGTACATATATCTACTTGGCATTCCTCAATGTTGTCCTCTAAAGGAGATTCAAATGTGTCTGCAAAGTTTGCTAGATCCATGAACGATCTCCTGTCGTGTCTGCTGTCCGGGTGGTGTTTATACCATCTCTTCTCCAGGCGTAACATGTAAATTTGACTTTTCAGCTTGGAAAGTTTTATCTGCTTGGCTTTTTGAAGAACAAACAAAATACATTGGATCTTTCTGGAGATAATATAGATTATCCCCAGTACTGTAAGTCTGGGCAAAACTGAGTATCTGGAGACAAGATCTCTCCAGTGGCTTTTTTTGAGAACTTTTTCTTGCAAATGATTCAGAGTCAAATAAGAAATATTTCTTATGGTTGATTTGGTTTAATAGTCTCTGATTACTTTAGGATTAAAGTGTTTGTTTAATCCTCAGTTTATACAAGTAAACAAATTCTTGCTTTTGCCATCAATATGCAATAATTGATTTATACAGAGTTTTAGTACTGATTTCTGAACTATAAATAATTTTACCACCACCATCTAAGAATGAGCTGTTGCCATTGCTGAAATGAGGCAGACCTGTTCTTTTTGACATAATTTTTTTTGTTTGTTTTTTTTTCCTTTTTTTTTAGTTTTACACTCTGGACTACATGAAGTAATACACCACCTTCACCCTCAGTTTCCATCACAGGTTCAATTCAAGTTCAAGCTGCCCTCTCCAGCAGTCCAACCTGAATGTGATCCTCTCAATCAACATGCAGCTAAGTATTCATGACAAGCATCACCTCTGTTGCAGGTACACTGGGATGAATTCCAGCCCTGCACTGACCAGTGCACCTCACTTGTGAAGTCTGCAGAAATACATGAGCAAAAGCTACATCTGACAGAAAGCTGGAGAGAGCATTAGAAGCCTGTTGTAACATTCACAGGAAGGAAAGAAACGTTCTCATCATATCTTCCACAAACTAAAAAGCTGAAACTTTCTCTATGTTGGTCCCAGAGTTTTGTAGTCCCCTAAGGTCTCCTACTGTTTGTGCAGTCTTTTGTCCAGACTCACCACACTTTCAGACGCCTGCTGGAATCCTCTAACCTTTCTGTCTTCTATGCCCTTAAAAAACTACCTCTTCTGACCTTAGAACTTGAAGATTTCTGCTCCCTTCCTCACTTATGAACTGCTGTAAGCTCTAAATCCAGTTCACACATGCCTCTATTATCCATAGATAATATTAGAAAATGCCTCTTGTTTGCCATGTAACTCATTCCCCTACAAGTCTTACTGTTGGTACCACTACTTTTGGTAGTGCCTTCCCCCTCAAACATTTTTATATCTCTATCAGTTCACTTTATACCTATTTGTTCAGCACTGCTACAGCAACTCTCTGAGCTATGACCAGAACTTTTTTTGTACGAAGCACTACAAACGCACACCAGCCTTGCTTCAGTCTCAGCTTTGCAATCCCCCCAAGCAGTGAGGTAAAACAAGGGGAGAGAAAGTGAACTTGTGGAAAAGGCAGAAGGAGAAACTAGTAGATACACAACACTGCCCAACAAGGGAGATGATATTCTCCACATGTATACTGTCTGTTTCAGGGCCAGAAACACATCCATTTTCCACCCTGGTTTTTTTTTTTATACTGTAATACGCCTCATGCGTGCAGTGCTGCTAAGCAACTTAAGATTAAACTTGAAAGCAGAATCAGTGAAAAGGAAAAGCAATTATATTACTGTATGCTGAAAGGGACAGTTTTCCTTCCAAAGTAAAACTATAAATAGCTTCTTGTTTTTCAGAATGAAAATGGATGTTGTGCAAGTAAGACTACAAAATTTTACCAGAAAATCCCACTGACGAAACACCAGAAAAAAACTTCAACCACAATTTTCCCAGTACTGAAAGGTTAAGAGAGAGGAGGAGCGGTAATGTGGTAGCTGGACGAAATTAGATTATGTCCAGGTGCAAGAAGGTAAAATAAAAGCAAATTTTCTTTAATGCCTTCTTATTCTTGTGGATACAGTGTTGTGAACACAGGGTCCTTGAAAATAAGCTGGTTTTCACCTCTCAGATTTGAATGCTCAAACCAGCACATATGACTACATAAAACCAAAGCATCATTGTCTTTGTGATTCAGCATATACACTGATTTTTCAAAGTATGCATCATGTTTTCTTGGAAGATAAAACAGAGCAGCAAGCTTTCAAATAGTATGGAAGATGTCACAACATCAATATAGTATACGGACATGACAAGGATAATTTAATTTTTCGTATCTTCATTCACTTTTAAGTATTTGTTGCTCTCATTTCATTATCCTAAGTACATGGAGTACTTAGCTTCCACCACCACCAGTCAAGAAGCAGACACTTGTGAGTGGTCACTGTATGACTGCACAGACAGCTTCATCAACAGGGTAATACCAAGCAGCGAGGCCCGAAGACAGCTTTTGTAAAAATGCAGTTTTCTGAACACCATTCTCACATCAAACCTGATTCTAGTCAAGACTTTTGTGATTTTTACATACTGACCGGACCTACTATCACACACAAGAACAAAGCCTTCATCTTCCAAAGTCTCTAGCAGATTGCAGTGTGTGAACTCCTAGTTTGGGAAGAGGTTAGCTCATAAAAAGCCTATTAGAAACTATTTAGAGAAACTTGTTTTTTTCTGGTACTTCTCTCATGGCTTTACACCTGCTAATGAAGTTCCTCTAAGTAAACCATGACTGTTTTCTCTAAAAGGATACCACAGACATGAAACTTGCACTATCTGCAGAAACAGTCGCTCTGCTAAAAGAAACAAAACTTACTCACCAGTCTGACAAAGCATGTTTTTTTGGTGGAGAATTACCAAAAAGAGAAGGGAGAAAACACTTTGAGCACTAAAGTTAGAGACTTTTTCAGAAGAGATAATATTTTATTCTGGAGCTATGGCCAATAGCTATTCAGAACCTTCATGAAAGTAACATTATAACATACAATACTATCAAAAATATTATTTTTCAGATTAGTGTTAGACATTCAGAAAAAGATCCTACTGAACAATTACAGATTAAAAATTCATTATAGTCTAATAAATCCAGATTAAATCCTTTAACACAAACTCAGCACTTTCAAAGAGCCTACCTAAAAGGGAAGAGAGCTTCTGACTCCTGGAATTTAACTTGTGTCAGGGCCCTAAGAGCACCAACAGTCCCTAATTGTGCTCATCAGCATCATCTGGGACCTCCACCCACATGCTTTCTGCCCTTTGACCCACAACTGCATTTGAACTCAGGTCCTCAGTGCTGTTTCTCCTCTGGGTTGTTTTCTCGGTGTGTTTCAATTCAGTCTGGGACCTTGCTGATTAGGATTTGCTTTCAGACCTGCCTCTTTGCTCTGGACTTGCATGCTGACTACTAGACCTGCTCTGTTCTATGCCATTTGCTTGGGTACTGCAGTCCTTGCTGGTAAGGACACAGTCCTTGCCTGCACTGTGTTCCCATGTGGCTCCTGCTCGCCCTCCTATGCAGAGCAGCCAAATTTGTAGCTCTCTGATACTTATGATCAGAGACATTGACTAAAAGGAGCAACAAAATAATGTCAATATAGAATAAACCATTTTGGTAGCCTTTCTCTTACAGCTTGTTTTTGTTTGTGAATAAAAGAAGTAGAATCAAGCCCATGTGAAATTAGGTAAGAAAAGAGCAGCTGGGATGAACAGAACTGAAAATCTGAATTATGAGTAGCTGCATTGATGCTGAAAATAACACAGCATGATTTTCTGAAGCCTTGCATATTGTGGTTAAGAATTTTTTTTTAAATTCAGGTATCTTGAAGCTGCAGCATGAACGTAGTGACAGAGTCTTTAGAGTCTCATAAGAACTTATGCTGATTCATCTTTGTGCATGATCTCTCTGTCTTCTACCAGGCGCCTTGTTTTCAAACAACTTTGGGAAGTCAGTATCTTTGGGAATCTACTCCTCTGTAGACCAAGCTTTAGGAAGCTCATGAACACTCGCTTGTGAATTTGGTTATACTTGGAATTGTTATTAATAAGCTATGATGTATAGTGGTAGGACAATATTTCTGCCTATCATTGGTGTCAGCCTTTCTGCTCACTCTATCCATTTTTATTTTCACCTGTGGTAAACTTATAACATGTGTGTCACAACATGACACTGCAGAGAGACTCCACTGCACTTTTTCAATGTTCAGGAACTGAGCTTTTACAATTACAAGGGTGTAGTGAAGTTTCTTATTGTGCTTTACCTGACCTGACTTAATGCAGTTCAAATAATTTTTGACTCTATTAAAGGACAGGAAACTTAAGCAACTGCTTTCTGCAGGCAAGCAAGAAAAAGCAGTAATGAAACTCATGTGAGCCTCTGACTGTGACATCCTTGTGACATTGTGGGGAGGGGAAAAAAAATGAAAAAACCCCTCTTAGATAACTTTAATTTTGGTTATCTGATGAAGCTACATAAATCTCAACTCAAACTGGGTTGACAGGACACCTCTTACTTGTTTAAACATGAATATGCCCATATTTATTTCATTATTTTTATTACAATTTTGTTTGCAGGTATCACTTTTCACTTGGGAGGTAACGAGACAGGTTTATGGAAACAGGTAGTCTGAGCAAAAGCAAGCGATTTAAGCACAGATATTTTTCTTGCTATTAGATATGAATGTTATATATATAAATCTACCTGCATAGAGAAAAATCTCACATGGGCCTGTCCTCCCCTTGGTGCATCTTGAGATAGATTTTATCTCTGCCAACTTTCTCCCCTGACCATTTACACAGCTAGCCAGATTCACTATAATTAGATGTACCAGATTTTATCAAGTGTTTTTCACACCAAGATTTAAAATATTTGACAGCTTTGTGTGTCAGGCCTAGCAAAAAGCTAAAAAACACCCTCACAGTTTACTTAGTGGAGATTTTTCCTAGTTTTTCAATAGTTCAAACTTAATGAGAAGCAGCTGAAAATGTTTGATGTCATATACTTTCTTAGAACTACATTTCACAGTTATTTTGAAGAAAGTTGTGTGTTTGTTGTTTTGGGTTTTTTTTCTAAAAAAAAAAACAAACCCAGAACTGGAATCAAACTGGTTATTGGTATGTCCAGCTGGGTTTTAAACATCTTTAAGGATGGAGACTTTGACCTGTTCCAGTGTTCAATCACATTTATAGTGTTTTCCTATGTCAGTTCATGCCTGTCTTGTACTGGCAAGTCCAGAACTGGGGATGCAACTCCAGATGTGGTCTCCCTAGTGCCGAGCAAGGTCTCTCTTGATCTACTGACAAAAGTCTTCCTAACACAGCCCAGGAAGTTTATTGTCCTTCTTTGGCACAAGGGCACATTGCTGGGTTGCACTGAGCTGTTTATTTACTAAGGACCCCAAAGTTGTCTTCTGCAGAGCTGTTTTCCAGCTGGTTGCCCCCCAGCATGTACTGGTGCCTGGGGTTATTCCTCCCAGATGTGGAGCTTGACATTTCTCTTTAAACTTTACAGGACTCCTCTTTGCTTATCCCCTCATCCTGGTGAGTTTCTTCTGAGTGAGAGCACAACCATTGCCTATTAATCCAGAGAGTCACTAAATCTGGTACACACGCTGCCAAATGTGTGCTGTTGTATTTAGCTTTAAGAGGAAAATATTTTCTGGAGATGTGCATATCGTTGTGCAAATACACTTACTGCCAGCTGCTCCTCTCAGTCATGAACCTGAGCCTTCACCTGCCATCTATGTAAGCTGGAAAGACCATGTCTTTTCCCTCAGCCTGATGATGTTAGGGGTCATCAGCTTCTCTTGCACAATTGCTGAATGTTTCCTTTTTAATGTTTTCCATACAGCTGTCTGGTTTGCTACCTGCTCTCCTGTACTACTGAAGCCAAGAGGAAGTGGGTCCCTATGTCACTTCAGGATAGAGATAAGCTCTGGTGGGTTTTTCTGTCTCGCAATACAATGCGGGAATTTGCAACAGGTCATTTTATTTTGTTACTGCTTCCTGAAAAGAACACAGTAGAACAAAGTCCACCCCATACCGTACAGCCTCTTTTCACTCATGCCACTTGCTTTTCTCGGCTTTAAAAAGCAAAAGGCAAAAATGTACTTAAAGTGATATTAATAGAGAACAGTTTACTTTCTCAGTTAAGTTCATTTGCCAGCAGTACTGAGGACAGACAGCACTTGAGTCCTCCAACCTGTTCAGATGCTGCCTATGTATCTCTCGCTGCATGTCCCTGTTGTCTCATCACTTTAACAGGAGAAATGATGGTGGTCTCCATGAGCTAAGCAATTACAAATGTAATGGAAGAAAGTGCTAAGCAAAGGCCAAAAATTGCAAAGTTTAGCCTCCTTTGAGGACTTCGTATGCAGTGTTGTCATCTAAAACATTCAAAAATCCAGCCTCTCAAACTAGTACATTTTCAATGAGACTATGTGTAATAAAAACCAGTCTTGTTTTCTTTTTGGTTGTCTTCCAAACTCTTGGGTCTGTAATGAAGAGAATTTCAGAGGGTTCCAATTTGGCAACCTCCAAATGAAAGGTGTAACTTGTACTTAGCCCCTTGATTGCCACAAGATCTGTTAAAACTATTTTATTAATAAATTTTGAATAGGATTGAAGTTTCATAAGTAGATTTTTTTTGGTCTAAACAATGGTCTTCCTCTTTTACAATGTAGTATCTCTTCATATCACTGATGCAATTCATGGATTCTAGCCCAGCTAAAATTCCTCAGATTGACAAAGGCTTCTTCAATCTGCGAAGGGCAATGACACTTCTGGTTGGAAAGACTGTTGGGAAACCAAGGTAATTGAGCCTTTTTTTTTTGTTGTTTTTTTACATCCTCTGTGTTAGTTGGCTGCTTTCCACAGAAGAGAAGGAAGTACTCCTCTCTAGCAATGTTGGACTTCATTCTACTTTAGTGTTTTAATGACCAAATTCAAAGAATATGAACTCAATAGAAGGCAATTTTAGTAGAGCACAGTTTCACCATAAGTAGAGTGTTTTCCTAGATGATGTTTAGTGCAGCAACACAGATGTCACTAAATTCATGTGGCCTACAAGCAGACTTGATTATACCCACACTTCAAGTCAGTAGCGATCTATATCTTTCAGATACCTTTAACCTACATGTTGTTGCAACTTTGAAAAAAAACAAACAACAAAAATGCCCAGCCCCACAACGGAAAAAAACCAATGTGTAGTTTAGATTAGGTGTTTTTTAACAATTCCTTGTTGATTATTTATGGTTGCTTGCATATTTTCATCTTTCAGAATTGTCAGGCAGAGGAAACACAACACTTACGATCAAACCAATTAAAAAATTCGCCCATATTCCCGTAGAAAATCCAGGAGGCAGGCATGGTGTTGGTAAACATGTTAGTGCTGTGCTGTTCTATAGGATGTACTTCTTTGGGGCATTTAATGATTATAGCTGTACTTTCTCTTTCCTTTTAACAGATATCCCTCCAGGAGCAAGAAGGGTGGGTTCTCTATGTTCCTTGGGCTAGAAGAGCTTGAATTTTGCTTGGTAAGTGTAAAGGCTTTGAAAGCTTCCCTATACCCTCTTACATATCTATGCTATACTTTCACAGCAAGGTCATACACTCTAGGCCTCTATCGTTTCACCATTGTCTTACTGAAACTACTAATTTGCAGGTACATAATTGATGGACTTGGAGGTTTAGCATTTCTCCACCCTGTCTTAACACTGTTTAGTACGTCATGTTCCAAAACAGATCTCAAATGTTTGGGATGTAGACTAGGGCACTTTTTACAAACCATTTAACAAGTTCAGGTATGATACCCCAAGCTCTCTGCAGTCCAGGAGTACTTAGAATCATAGAATTGTCAGGGTTGGAAGGGACTTTGAAGATCATCAAGTTCCAGCCCCCGCTTCCATGAATTGTGAATTGTGTGATACGTGTTTAAGATTCCACTATTTAAAACAGTTGGGGAAAGAATTAATAGATTTCCATGGTACAATTTAATTACCAGAGGTGCTTGACACTGCTCATTTTCCAGAAACTGCCTAAGGCCAGCAGCTGTGCTACTCTTGTTTAGACGTTTCATTAATCACAAAGTGAATGTTACTACTATTTTCTGAAATAGCATGGTATGGGTGTCTGAGGAAACAATTTTCTTAAAAAAAATCCAAACGAACGAATAACAAAAAAACCAGGAAGCCTTAGTTCATCTGTATGTCCATGAAATAGATGCCATAATTTTGTATCTTGAAGTATTCCATTACAGTGGGCAAGTATTGTGCCTGTTTGGAGTCCTAGTTTCTAGAGCAAGATGATTATATCATTGGCTGCACTTCTGCACTACAGCTCAGGAGTTACAAAAGTGAAATACAGAGCATTTAAATCCCACAAATTTGAAGCCTCACACTATTTGAATATTCATTCTTGCAAGACCTCCTGAAATACATGAGATGCCAAAGAAACAGCACCTTAGAACCTACCTCTCTGCCAGAAGTTATTCTGTACAGATGTTTAACTGGAATAACCAGATTGAGAAATGATGATGGGAACCCTTCTGAAATACCAAAGTGTAATATTTACTGAACATGCATCAGAGGTTTTGGTATTTGGGTCATCTTAATGCTTCAATCTGCTGGTACTGTGTCATTCTTTTATTGTGCATACTCACTCTATTAATGCTTTGTCTTACGCTGTGGTCCTTTAATGCCTCTTCTTGTAAAGTTCCCATTTGATTTTAAATGGGATTGTAACTGGGTTCATTCTATGTGACTATTATGAGGTGGAGACTTAAAAACCACTCACATCTTAAACTGTGTTATCCTTTAGGCATTACTATTATTCCTACTTCCAGGATGTTAAGCTATTAAGAACATGTTGTGTTCCCTATATACTGTCTTGGCTAATGAATGAGCCACAAAAACAAGTTTAGATTGAAAAAGCAAATGTTCTAGTTTTTCTGGCATTGTTATGGTTAGATTTCTTTGCACACTTGAAAAAGTTAAAATATTGTGGTTTTTTTACTGCTTGTTGCTTGACCCTCAGAGGCTCAGAGGTTGGGGTTTTTTGGTTTGTTTGTTTTGGGTTTTTTTTGTCTTCTGAAAGACTTGGCCTGTCATTTAGCATGAACAAATGCACCTATGAGAAAAAAAACATGTCTCTGAGCTCTTCCTGTCGTTATAGTCAGACATTGTCTGCTATCTGTAATTCCAGTCCTGCTGTGACGGCTGGATTCACTCACTAAGTAAGGTATCCAACAGACACTCATCTTAAGTGCTTTTCAGATTTGTTGTTTACCCCTGCATATGGAAGTGCACTCAGTATTTCTGCTATGATCTGTTAGGTCCTTCTCCGTCCTCAAAGATAGCACACAGTCTCTAGGCTACTAGTTTTGACTGTACTTCTCCAGCACTAAGGAATGGATGAATCCTATGCATAGATTACAAAGATTCAATGTCTGTCTTCCAAGCAAGGAATATTGGGAAGGTTTTATTTCAAGTATTTTCCATAATAAAAAAAAAAACACCAACAGTTCAACACAAACAAACCCCAACAACTTACTGACAGTCAAACTAAATCTTCATTATCTTAATTTTGTCTAATTACTGCACAAGACAGCCCCTGTATGAGCCTATAGAGGTTTTTTCCTTGCCCATTTTTTAAAAGGTTTCATATTATGTGAGAGGCTTTAAATTGATTTGGATAAATTATGTGTAGATAAAATACTAACTGATTCTTTCTTACTAAAATGTTCAATAATAATTATGTTTAATTAGTTTAGACGTGCTCTGCAAATTGCCCTGTATGTTTCTGGTTTCTCTAAATATGGATTAAGCTTAAGTTTTATACTGAGCATTTTTTAAGATGAAAACAATAATCAAAAGGAGCAGACAGATGCAGGATTGTTGTAGTACTCTACTTGCCCAGCACTTGATAGTCTAAAAATACAGAAGTACCTAAGACTAATTTAAGTGTCAAAGAATTTCTGTAAAATTAAGTCCTTGAAACTACCTACAAAGATCTCCCTAAGAAGTTTCTTTAAGTAGTTGTAAGGATTTTGAACAGCTGTGATTCTGTTGCAGTACGGTCCGAGACTGACAGGCTAATATCTTAAAAAGGACAAAATATTTTTAGTGTCCATTTTACAGAAGTGTAGACTATGGACACAAATGAATGTGCTGTTGATAAATGAAAGTCCAGGGGAAGGAGAATTCTGTGGCCGCAGCAGCTTGGAATGCTTCCAGCTTTCTCCAGGACTGTTGCAGCCTATTTGTTTTACCCTTGCTACTTCAGCTCCCAGTAATTTCCTTTTGGAGACAAAACTGATACTGGTCAGATAGCTACAGCTATCAGGAAATAGAGCATTGTACATGAAGCTTCCGTACAGGCCACAGAGCCCTAGCCACATGATTTTTAGATATAAGGGACTTTCCTGTGATTGTAGGAGGATTAAGTAACAGCCTTACTGCTTGTTAGGATGTGGTCCCAAACCAACGAAAGTCTATGGACAGAATCTCATTCACTGACACTGATTTTAAAAACCAGACTATAAATAAAAACAGTTTTCATGGAGTAGAAAGTTTGAATTAATATAATCAACTGAAATGACTGCTTTCTCCTAAAGATTCCAATCTGCATCCAGCAGTCTCATCAGCCTTCAAACTGAATGTATATGCTGGGAGCCCAGCAGAAACACAATTACACCTTACAGAGCGCTCACAAAATTAAAGATATTCTGGACTTTTGGCATTTTCTAGTCCAGCCTGTTGTTCAAAGCAGGACTGCCAGCAATACTGTATCAGGTCAGCCATGGCTTTGCTTTAGTTGAATCTAGAAAACCTTGAAGAATGGAGACTTTGAAATCTGAGTGGTTCATTCCAGTACTGCATTCCTCACCTGGTGAAAAACTTTTTCTAGCATCTGGTTTGAACCTCTGAAGTAGAAACCTCTGCCTATGCCACTGGTTATTACCTGCCACTATGGAGAAGAATTTGGCTCTGTCTTCAGAACTGACCATCAAGCAGCTGTAGGCTTCTAGCAGAACCCCGCAGCCCAGGCTCCTTCATCTGACTAAACAACACTGGCTCCCTCAACCTCTCCTTGTAAGGTATGTGCTATAGGTCCCCATCTCCATCCACTCCAGTTTCTCAACATTTCTTTGAACTGAAGGGCCTAAAGTTGACTACAGTATTTCAGATGCAGCCTCACCGTTTCTGAATACGAGGCGTAATGCTTTCTCTCACTTGGCTGAATACATTTCTAACGTATGCAACTTTCCCTGCTTGTACTGTTGGCTCGTGATCAGCTTAACTTCCATCAAAACCAACATCCTTTTCAGGAGGGCTACTTAGCAACCAATTGAGCCTCACTCCTTTGCAACCTAATGTTACCCCTATGCTTACCTACCCTGTAACCAGAAAAAAACCCAGCAATTTTCATCCCGTTTTAAAGATCAACTTGACTTAAAAAAAAAAAAAAATTAAAGGGATTTTGTACTTGTGCTGTCGGCTTGATTTACTGCAGAGATAAGTATGAGCTACACAATCTGGAAGCAGCTCTACAGATCTGGGCTGTACCTAAAAAGGTGTTTTTCACGCTTACATAATCTTCCCTCTTGACATTTCTCACTGTGGCAAAAAGTAGCTATCCAACCTCTTTTTCTGTAATTGCTCTTATTTATTACTGGCGGTTAACAAATCAGCCTGTGAAAACCCATCTGCAGTCACTAAAGAGTTACAGCTTCTATATCCAACCAGGAAATTTTAGATGTTTGTAGGCAGCCAATAAAAAGAAAGATCAACAAGGCAGCTGACTCACACAGGAAAGCTCAAGCTGTGGTAGGACACAGTTCAAAGCCGACTCTAACCTGGTATCTGCAGCAGTTTCACTTCGTCGTTCCATAGTTTTTATGCCCATATTTCCAGAGGTAAGTTGATTTTTTTTTTGTTGTTTCCAATTTATTTTCCTGAGATGTTAGCATATTAACATAATGAAGAGTTTCTCTCATACTAAGGAAGACATCTTTGCTATTAACTGCTTTTAAAAAAACACCTTTAAAATTAGAGACTTGAAATAAATGGTTTCATAGCAGTCTCTCTTGACCCTGCCTGCCCAACTAGGGGAGAATTGCCTGAGACTTTGTGTCTAACTGAAAAATAATACAAAACCCTTCATTGCAAATGTCACCCACAAAATACTGGTTTTATAGTGAGTTTTTAGAAGAGTCCAGGAGGAAAAGCAGTTAGAAGAGCAGAATTATTGAAATCTGGATGGGACATACTTTGTTACCTGTAATTGCTTGATAGTCCCATATTCTGTGATTAATTAGGAGTCTGGGTAGCCACTGGATAAATAAAAGATTTCTCATTTTAGGGTAAAACTCTTTGGGAGAGTACCATCAAATTGCTCTGAGCCAAGATGTGGAAACAGATGTACAAAGTCAGACACTGGGGCAATGGTGATTGTCATGTCATGGTGTGTAACAGAGAAGGATTAAAGTGGTTTTCATTTTGTTTTTAGGAAAATCTCTAGTTAAATTAGGTTTTGTAAGTCCAATACAGGAGCTGATGGCTAGTTTGTTTCTTTTTTATCTCGGCATTGAGTTAGCAAGAGTTTATAAAACAGTTGTAGCTTTACTTGATTCAATTCTAAATAAAAATAGATACTTTCAGGAATGGTTTAGATCTTATATTCATTTTTTGATCTTCCTTGTACTATGTTTGTACTTCAGTATATTCCTTTGGCTATTTAAATGATTATTTATCATAGTATAGAATAAAAATGAGACACAATTTTGCTCCTGACAGCCTTTTGATTACCTCCTTTATATTTAGGATTGGTAGATCTGTGTGGTCTGTCTTTGGAACTTTAAAGGATAAATGGCTCATTTGGAAATTTATCTTCATTTGGAAGAATCTTTTCAAATTTTACGAAGTTTTTAACCTGTCCGTCGGCCTAATACCATGTTGGATTTATTCTTTAAGGAAACTCTAAGTGAAGCACTGAAGGCAGCTATTGCTTTCAAACTACAGTAATCTAACAAAAAGCAAGAAGTTCAACTGTACTTTCCTATCAGAATCAAATACCATTAAAGCTCAACTGCTAAATAAGCTGCTCAATTTTTAATTGCATTTTGATGGTGATTAGATGCAAAACTGAGCTTCCTATCCCTTTGTGAACGTGCCTGCATGGCACAACTGAGATACTGAGATAAGTTGGTCATGAACTAGAAGTAGTTCAGCAATGAGAATAGGCTAATTTATCTTCACGTTTTTGTTTCTGTTTTGCTTGTGGAGAACAAGTGATCTGCTCAAAGTCAGAAGATTTTCAGGCCTTCTGCATCCCCGGAGCTCTTTTTGTACAGCCCGTCTTCTAGGAAGACACAATTCATGCTCAACAGTCTTTACTGGTTACTTCAAATTTTTGGCCCTGTTTACTTCAGTTCCCTCATGTCTTTCTGTTTCTAGCCCTGGTCTAGTAGACTTTGAAGGGTGTATTCTATTTTGAGTTCTTCTGACTCACTGACCACTGATCTTGCAGTAACCCTCACCAATGATTTTATCCCATCTATTTTCTCAGCTTGCTCTTTTTCCTCTTTCGCTTTTGGTTATCTCTAGTCTAATGTAGCTTCATAAATGTAATTTAAAATGTTACTCATGCAGTGACACAGTGATGTTTTGCAGAGGTTATCTCTAATCCGCGTGCACTGCCATACAATGGGTCCGAGATGTTCAGATGGCCCTGAAGAGGTACCATGTATATAGACAACTGGCCAAATCAGCGGCTGCTATAAAGACACAGCTCCATTTAGCAGAGTTCTGCCAGCTTACAGCAGGAGGAAATCTACCTTTTACCTTTGCATTCATATCTGAAGATACATGTCAGTGTGTTCTGCATTATTCTTGTGTATTGTTGAATAATTGCAGTTTTTATGAGAAGCGGGTAAACTAATATCTGTCTACCATGTAGCTGTAAGAGACTAGTTTGTTGTCTACATAATACTTTAAAAGCACATTTTCTATTCTTTACAATGGCCCAACATTTCAAAGTCATCAGATGGAAATAATAATGAGCCATTAATTAGCACCTTGGAGCCTCAGATAGTGAGTGATGGTCCAGGCACTCCTTTGCAATTAGTGCATTTTTCCTGTCTTTATAAGGAAAGTCTGACACAGGGTGGTAAAAGGAAGCCTGTTGGGTTAGGGTGATAGTTATTTGTGAAGTAAGAGGTGGTGCAACTTGCATCTTCACTGTGCTTTGGTAGTAGGGACAAAATGTAGTTCTAACAACTCTTTTCTACCAATTTTTCCTCCAAGCCAGCTATCAAGAAATGGCCAAATCATTACCTGCAGTAGCCCAGGAAGATTTGGATAGCTTTACCTTGACCAGAACAGGCTCAGGCTTTGCACTCAAAGCCTTTCATATTTCTTGGAACACTCACATCTCTGTGAAGCTGCTGACCAGCCAACACACTACGGAGAGGTACGCATCTTATTTGGCCAACTAATCCCGCAGGTGGACAGCACATACTGACCTGCAGAGATGGCACTGCAGTGAATCGTGGCATGCCCAGGATTGTCTGATCCATAACCACATCTCCTTTTCTAGAAATCCTGAGTAGCCAAGAGGCAACTTGGATCCAGGCACTTCTACTGAGAAACAAGCTCTATGGGTTTTTTTATAGTTTCTTATAAAAGTAGAACTGAATCCTGAAGTCATTAATTATCTCTATTACAATAATGTCTACAAACCCTGATCAGTAATACTCAGCATGTTACGATATTACATCTTCCTGGAGGTTAAAAATATTAAGGTTTTGGTTTCATTTTTGGCCGAGAGGGAGGATTGCTTGGTTTTGGTCAATCAAGTCCAGCAATTTTGTAATCTGAACAAATGTTATTTGTTCGGTAGCTTCTTTAAAGAAAAAAGGTTCCTCTGTCCCCATCCATATTTTTCTTAAACAAACAACCCTCAAAACAAAATAGTTAAAGTTACAGAAATCAGCATTGACTTTGCTTTGAATTTAACATGCTCTCCTGATGTGGCATCTTTTCACTCAAACTTGCTCCCTAAAACGAAAGTCACTCTTTTGCTTTTCTCTCTACCGGTAATTCTCATCTCTTGTTTGCACTACACAGTGTTTAGGAAAGCTAGGAGAATAAATTGTCTCTTACTCCACATGCAAAATATTTGTGTGCTGATGATACATATTTATATTTGTGGAAATAAGTGTTAAACCGGGTGGGACTGTGAATTACTTGTGAATCAACACAGTAAATACAAGAAATTGAAACTGAACTCTCAATTTAAAGGCTGGTTAGAATAATGAGAATGAGTTCTAAGTCTATTGAAATCAACTGAATTTTGAATTATTTTCAATGAATTTTCAACTCACAAGTACCTTGGAAATAATCCGATCTTTAAAACCAAACATCCAATTAACAAAAATTGAACCTGCAGTAGAAGTTCAGTTATTTCCATGAAAATGCCCAATTGAATTGATAGTTCAGTGTTTCCTGTGCATGAAGAACTGAACTGTCTGAAGTTCTTAGAAAAACTTTAATTTTTCTGAAAATTATCAAAGCAAAGCTTTGTTATTCTCTGTAAATAAACTCTCTTTGAATTCAGGTCTACGATCCAACCGCAGCTGAGCTTGCGTCAAATTTGGCAAAGTCAGTGGAGTGGTGCTGCTTGCATCAAATTTGAATTTGGCTTCACTTTTATATCATGCTATGACATGCTATATCATATATCATTTATATAACATGATCCCATTAGATAAACATGGAAGATCATAATTTCCTCATAAATCTGGATGTCACTAATAACAAAAGGATACAATGCAAGTTCATGGGGACAATAAGGAGGGGGGAAGAATTTTCTTAGTCTAACATTTCACATAATTCAGCTTTCTCCTGCTTTTGTACTTCAATCCTGCTTTAAACTGTGCTCTTATGTTCATATTGAAGCCTCCAGAGGTCTTCTATGATATATTAGAATAATACACTATGCAAGGGAGTGCTTCATCTTTTTAGAATTGCTTGGAAGGTGATATAATATCAGTTTTATTTGTATAATTATATTAGCTTGTGTTCAACCATATGGTTATCTCTCATTTCCATATCTTACACTGTCTCACCCTGAGCTGAAATTCCCTTCATTCTAACCTGCTTCTAACCATTTTTTTTAATTTCTTTTTTTTTTACAGGGAGTGGAAGTTGCTGCTTCAGGATATAGCAAGTGTCAGACACTGTGAGTTTGAACGCCTCCTTCCTCCTCTTGGGATTTACCAGCACCATGGACTTGTGGGGATAGTGACTGAGTGGATGAACAATGGATCCCTCCACTCGCTCATTCATGAGGTATATAAAAGAAGTCCCCTTTTATGTGACAAAATTAATTACAAGGTCAGGCAATAGAGAACAATCAGCATGTAAATTATGGACAGGAGTCACAGTCGATCTGTTCTTTAGCTTCTCTACTGTACTTCTGTCTATTATCAAATGAAAATGTGAATAGTAACAATTCCAGGATTTTGTGTTACAGAGTCAACTGTACCCAGAACTTCCATTTCCCTTACTCATAAGGATCCTGTTGGATGTGGCTCAAGGACTGCATCACCTTCACAGCCTGGAACCTGCTTTCTGCCACTGTAGCCTGAAACCTTCCAATGTGCTTTTGGATACACAGTACAGAGCCAAGGTAGGAGCTTCTACTTTTAGCCTACGAATGTAAAATCTACTGTTGCATGTATTTATCCTAATGGTCAACATTTAATATCAAGACTTGATATACTGTTACTAAAATGGACTTTTTCTCCCATCTCTGTAGATCTCAGATTATGGTCTAACTAATTGGAGGAAACAGCAACTGAGGTCAGACCTGCAGAACTGTAGCCAGAGGAACTGCCAGGATTTCATGTACCTCCCTCCAGAAATACTTGGAGGCGGCCTTCCTTCCCAGGAAGGTGATGTTTACAGGTGAATGGGATTTCTAAGGGCAGGTCATACCTAGTCCTTGCTGCATTCTACAGTGTTAATGAATTACAGAAAACAAAAGTATGTGTCATATATGAAATAAGTATATGTAAGTTACATGTACGTCCACATCACATTAATACTGTCCTAGAGGGTGTTTAAGTAAAAGTGTTTTCAGATTTTATGTGGAAATCAGGCAGAAGAAGGGGGTCTCTTAAACATCCAGCACTATAGCAAGATACATGAGCAAGCGGATATGTTTATCACAGAGCTGCTTCTTCCCCTTTTGGTTGCTTTGCTCTGCTTCACCTATAGCCTCCTTGCTTCTGCCTCTGATTTTGCAGATGGAGTTTTTTAATCAAACAACTATATTTTACAGCACCCGAGTTGGGGGTTATATCTGTAGATCTATGGTTTCACTGGAACACTTCCAAGGATGGTAGAAAAGGATAAAAGATATTTGGAGCCCCATCAAAACTGGTTGAAAAAAAAAGATATACAGTGGGTCAGAATCAAGTTTTTGGTAGGTTAACTGATGTGCTTGTCAGTACTGGCTGAAAACTCCAGCTCTTTCAGTTGCTATTTAAATTATCTGAAAGCAAAACAAAAATTATAAAGGAGAACAGAAAGTTCTGAAATTCACAAGGCCAATGGAGATAAGGTGGTAACCTGAAATGCAACTCTAATTGATCCTATGTTAAAAACAAAATTAAAAAAAAATTGGTTTTAACTGACTTATTATTTTATAAGAACAGCTCAGTTGAAATGGAAATGTAATAATGCAGGAAAAATTATCTCATCAAATTAGGAAAGACTTGGATAGACTTTGTCTTTAAAAACTCCTTTCTCTTAAACCAATGAACTTTCTCTTCGAAATGAGAACATAGATATGGATTGCAATCTACTGACCCACCTTTCGCTGTTCTTTTTTTTTTTTCAGTTTTGGAATATTGTGCTGGGAGAGCCTAAGCAGACGGAAACCTTTTGAAGGTATTTGTCTCTGTTGGTCACGTCAGACCTGGTGTTGCCCCAGTCTTTTCCACAAATTCCCTTGTGGTAGGAAAAATTACGATACAAACAGTTGTATCTTTTCAGATGTCCCTTTGCCTTCTATTACTGTTACAGCACAAAGCTCCACGTTATGGGATGTAAAGATTAGAATCCCTCAATAAATCCCCTTACCCCACTTGTATCATCTCTCTGTGCTTGCTGAAGCACTCTGTTACTGAGCTGCGTTTTCCGTTTACCTTTTGTGAGAGAGAATACCACTTAATATTTGACAGCTGTCATTTTAAAATCAGGGAACATTTTAGTGGCAAGCAACTAACTGGAGAAGCAGAATGCTCATTTTTAAAGTTGCTTTGAGTTTCAAATCCCAATCAAGAAATGCCAGTTCATGCTTAGATGAAAACGTGAGCAGTTCCAAAGAATCTAGTTTGCAAAACATTGTGTAATAGTTGCCACAGTCCAGGAATGATTCCTGTTTCTTGGAGGTAGAGATCAATGAAAGGCTTCTTTACTATGGGCACCATTCTGCAGGGCAAAATCAATTGAAGGACTCCTTATTTTACAGACCAATTACCTTTTGGAAATACTGGATAGAATAGTATCTTAATCTTCATACAGCTTATGGCTGCCATCTCGTGGCTGCCCGAAGCAGGTTGTGGTTTTTTTGTACAACAGGGTTCTATTCTTAAAATGCAGATGTAAGACTACCTATAAAACTGCGTGCTTGGAATGCACCCATAATAATTACACATATTCCTGAGGTATCTGTACGTGTAGTTTACAATGTGTATTTGTATATCCATTGGAGACTTACCATTTGGACAGAATTCTTTATCTTGAAATGCCCTGTGGCAATAAGTATCTGTAGTTATTGTTAAAGGTTAGTATATACAAGATGTTAACGGATTTTTGCTTTTTTTTAAAAAAAAAAAGCAGTCTTTGTTTTAAAATACACAAAAATCAATTAGGCTGATTTTCATTTGAAGAGCGTTCCGAGGTCTCTTAATATTTTTTGCAGTGACATTTTCCTATAAATTGCAGGCCAAACAACCCTGCTGGAAGTTTTGACAGGAGTCTGCAGCAGTTTGCGGCCTGGCGTTTCAGAAAAGTTTATACCAATCGATTTGCCTGAGAGGAATAGATTGTTGCACCTTATTGCTCTGTGCTGGCATCAAGAACCAGATTATAGGCCACGTACCGCAGGTAACAGGTTTTGCTTTCTTTGCAAGATTTGTAATGGAGATGGTCTTGCTGGGAACATTATTCCTACACTCTAAATCAATGACAGAACAACTGGAGTGGAAGTAGTCTTTAGATTATCAGAGTGCTACCAGAAATAGCTTACTTAGCTTTAAAATCAGGTTTAGTATACAGTAAAAATGAGTGCAAATAAAGGATGGGATACTATCTGTTACATATACTAGTTTAACAGAGATCAACATGTCCTTAACATTTGTTGATTCCGATGCATAACCAGATCCCTTTGAAGTGTGCTATTACTGTTTACTTTAGTGGAATTATGTTCATCATCTGTTACTAAAAAGATAGCCAAGAAACGTTAAAATGCTGATACTTGAAGACTTTTGAGCAAATCTTCAAAGCTGAAGTGCTGAGGAAGCAATTTGCATACAGCTTTATTGTGATAGTTATTCAGTCATGTGTAAACCTTTAGCAGCTAAGTTCACTACATCTGTATGAACATTTAAGAAAACGCGACTTTAATGTGACTGTAACTGTTCTTTAAAATTAGTTCAAAAAAGGAAATCAAGAGGAGGTATGAGGTGGAAGCTGTAGTTAACTAATCTCATCTAGTTCATCCAGCTACTCAACATAATCGTAAAGTCAGTTGCAATTTGCTGATGCCTAAATATATACACACTTTCATATGCAATGTGGTATTTAAAATGCTTTATTATCACTGCAGAATGTGTAGACCTTCTAAATGGAATTTTGACTACTATAAATAAGGAGGCAATTTCCACTGCAATCTACAATCTGATGGATGCAAAGGTTAGTGCAAAATTAAGTTTTGTTCTCTTACAAGGATTTTAGTTGGTTCTTTCAATTGCAATCATTGTGGTCCAAAGCTAGAAAAGGCTTTGTCTTCACTGTTTTACTGAACTTGCCAGAGAGGAGAAGTACACTTTGGCACTTCAGGTTCATTCAGGAATTGTAGAAAATAGATATTGTAAGGTTCTCCAGAAACTATGTAAATTGTTACCTTTGATTATAAAAATAGGATAATTTCTTTCTAGTCACCAGCTGTAGTCCAACTGATAAGCCCATGTGAGTGAGAACAAATATCAGCCTCAAGTAGATCAGATTAGGGCTAGAACCAAGGACCATTTTTGTTGTGTGTCCTGGTTAGATGACATTTCGTCCAAAACAGTCCAAACCCTCGACTGTACCTGTTGTAGCAATGGTAGCAGTAGTTTTCTGTACGCTTCACTGCTTCTAAATTGCTGTGCTTCAGGCACAAGACACTGCTTGTCGTAGGATCTGAGTGTTCTCTGATATGGCAGGAATGGATGGGGAACAGCCAACAGCTGAGGGATACAGCTAACTCCATATATGCCTACCTTGCCATGGGAAATCTGGCACAAATGTAACTGACGCAAATAGAGCTATTTCCTATCTGGTTAACTTAAATAGTCGTAGTGGGGAAACAAGTGTCACAGGCTCCAGCCCCTGAAAAGTATTGTTGACTCCATCTGGATTTACACAACCCATGTTGTCGGTTTCGTTGCTGTGCTTATGTGAGTTGTTTATGTTAATGCGTGTTGGGTTATTTCTACATGTTGCAATCACGTTCTGGGATTATAGAGTGAACTCGATTAAAATGTTTTAATAGGTGGCATAGTTACATTCCAAGTCATTTTTTGCTACTGCTGAAGTTTATTTAGGATTGTACTACCAAATATTCCATAAGCTAATCAATCTCCATTGAGCAACGTTTTATTTTTCCATCTACTAAATTAGCAAAGAGCATTATTTATTGTTCAAACACTCGAAGAGATAATATGTCAAAAATAACTGTGAAAATGCTACTGGAGAGTCTTGAAAATGAATTGATTCATAAGGGTTGAAGTATAGAAACTGAAAAATAGTTTAACAAATCTGCTGCAGATGTGCAAAATGGAAAAAAGTTACAAGTATTGACACATCCTTATTGCAGACGGTTTGGCACACTAAACATAGGATGGCCCTGCTATTTGGATACACAGAGCACAACGTGTTATAGCTAGCCCAGTGTCTGTCTGTCTGTCTGTCTCTCTCAATACAAGGCTATTTTCACCTTCCCCTGCATGACTCAAAACCGGGTTTTAAAATAAATTTGAAACAGCATGAACAATAATAGGCTTGTGTCAGATTCTATGCCCACTTACATGTGTTAAAATGCAACTGCTCTGTGGAATTCACTGTTACTATATATCTGTGTACCTTAGAGCATAATATAAATTGTCAGTATAAATTGTTAGTGTCAGTGTAAGTTCTTGTTCCTGACAATTGTGAATTGAACAATCTTATGTGTACTTATTAGAGGTACTATACTATTTTTTCCAGGAAAGAGCACTTAATGCCTGCAAAGGTTCCAAAATATACACACTGCAAATGAGCGTATGCAATTCAGAGGTGAGTACCTGGCATGAGAGACTTATGAGTAATTCATATGGGGCTTGTTTGTCCTGCCAGCCCTGACCAATATGTAACACAAACACTGTGAGGCAAAATGTCCCTAATCATTTTTGTCCCTAACCAGGATAACTCCATCCAGTTAACCAACAAAACACACTGTTTTACCTTCTTCCAAGCTCTGATGCTGCTTTTGAAAGAAACAATGTCCTCCACTTAGGAGTTGCGTTGAACCACTCCTTCTTGAACAGGTCCTAATGCAACTGCAAGAATCTCATCTTTCTTGTAGCATATTTAAAACGATGGCTGGATAAAAGTCCCAGGCTGAGTTCTAGCATTTTCAAACAGTTTTCTTAGAGCAAGGCCAACTGCTTTGTGCTAACTCCTAAATACAGTTAACTCCCATTTTCAAAGTGGTTTTGGCACTTGTGGCAGGCCTGCCAATGCTGAAAGGTACAGAGATAAAACCGAAGCTGCGTCAGAGCTACCTTTAAACAGCTCAGGTTCTAGTGACACATGGCTGCAGAAGCAGTCTACGATTGCAGTAAACCCTAGCACAGTTAGTCTATGGATCTGTGCTGCCGCACTGACCTGAGCTAACTAGATAAAGTGGAATTAAGTATGACTGTAGGTTCAACAGCTGCATACCTGTACTGTCATAAACTACTGCCTTATATGCCAAGAGAAAACTGCTTAGAAAAGGGTTTACAACATAAACTTTCAAGAAGATAACTCTTCTCTATTTTGATCTTTTTCAGGTCCTCTGTCCACAAAATCACAAGCACTTAGTAAGCAAGAAAATTCCTTTTGTAATGCCAGATTTGTCAACTATTCTACCTGATAGCAGGGCAAATAATGTAGGAAGAGACAATATTCCCGAGATGCATCTGTCAACTACTATTCCACAGAAGGCACCAACAAAGAAAGGTCTCTATCTTGAAACATATTCAGCTCCAGCTATTCTCAGAAGTGGATAAATATTACCAGCTGTTTGATAAATGAATGTTATTTTCCATGTCAAATAGTCCCTTCTCAGGGTACAGCTGTGCCCTCTACCAGTATCATCTGAAGCCTGAGTTCACTGCAGAAAACCAGAGATACCACAATGTCTTTTGATTAAGTGTATAGTTCTAAAACCTTTTTTGCTAAGTTTGTTGTTGTGGGTTTTGTGTGGTTGTTTCTGTTTTGTTGCTTGGGGTTTTTTTAGAGCCTTGATTTCTAATGTACAGCTGCCTTTCCCTCGCACATCAAATATTATGTGTTGCTTTTGATAGAACAAGTCCCTCCTGGGAACCACACTGCTTTGTGCCACCAGGGATACCTGCTTTTCTGTAATTTGCTCATAAGAAAAGGAGATATGTTTTTTTTAACAAAAATATGTTGCCAGGAACATGTGATTGATTCCTGGTAATCACCATTTGTATATAAATAACTTCCTTTGCCTTTCCAATATGGATTTGTCCCATACGATTGCTAAAATTTGTGTCAAGAAGAGAGAGATTTCCTTAAAAGCTTTTTCTCTACTCCTCATGCCTTTGGGCACAGAAGTTGAGCCATAGGAAATCAATTCACTCAGAGTAACATCTGCATTTCCAAGCATTTTAATTCTGATCAATAACCATCAGACTTAACAGACAGAATAAAATGTTCCAAAACTTCAGAAACAAATTCCTATAGACAGCTTGAAAAAGTCAGATGTGTGTAGTAATCAATTCTTCATAGGAATAAGGATGTTTTAACAAGAGTCCAAAGAAAAACTAGTGCACAAGTAAGTGCTCTCTAGTTAGTCTTCAGTTTGGTTCCACTCTTCTGCAGTGGCTGATATATATATATATATATAAATGTTCTGTTGTTCAATTCTTACTCATCCTAAACTTTTTCTAGATCATTCAGGCTCTGACAGCAGAAAATCAAATTCTTTTTGCACAATTCCTTCACCTGCTTCAACTGGAGGCAAAGAGGGCAGGCAGCATAACGACACACCACTGGATCTTAAGCACAGATCACAACCTATGTATCCTGAACAAGCAGCGACAGGTAAGACACCATTTCCAGTTCGAGGTGGCAATGTTCTCCTGGCCAGATCTTAGTGATTAAATAGCTTAAAGTTTGGAGGACACAGATCACTCTAAACTTTCTGCATGTTTTTAGGTACTTGGGGTAGTAACTCCTTCAAACTTGACACAAATGTCTCATGAGTGTGTCTAGCTGCTCCTACGTTCTCAAAAGTTCAGGCATTGGCCACTGAGAACACTGGCTTATTCTTTTCCAGGGTCATATTCAAGGCTGAGAACAGTTCTGAAAAGACCATAATAAAAATACCAAAAAAATAAATTGAATACATATTGAATGTGAAATACATGACTTGTTTGTCTGGAATATATTCATTCTGGGGGAGTAATCTTAAACTGTGTATTCTATACTACAAAGTAGATCTTGACTACAGAAACAGGTGACTGGTGACTAGAAGGGGACACACCCCATTCACTTCTTTACTTATGTGAACTCATTTCTTCCTACTGAGCAGAGGCAGAAAAGGCCAGCTTCTGGTTTGTGAAGCCTGCCCCTGCCTGGAGGTGAAGTTTTGTGAGACTTTTTTTTTGGCAAACTTTTTGCAAGCTTGGCTTATGATAGTTCTCACATCTAGCTGGCCATCCTTCTCCAATTTACGCCCAAGTGATGATGTAATTTCTGGATAAATTAAACTAGTTCACGCAGGAGAAGTTCATCACACACCTCTACTGGCAGCAATCAGAAATCAGAATAAAAGGCATGTTCTCCAAAGAAACAATGACTTTTGGCTATTCATTTTCTCTTGGTATATGAGATACGCTACAAATCCTAATGTCAGTACTAAGTATTATAATCAGTGGAAAGATAACCCAAGGCTCTTGACTATTTTGCCAAGAACATTGCTTTTGTTACTAGTTTGGCTTTGACAGATATTCAAGTTCCCAGTTTCATGCTACATGCTTCAAACTGTCCTACTACGCTGAACTACCTATTTGTTCTTCTGCTTGCAACAGGACAAAGTTTTCTCATCTATGTTGAGCTAAGCTGTTTTGCATAAAGTTTGATACAGATGCTAGATGAATAGCACCAGACCTGAAAATCTCCTCCCCTTATTCAATCTTAGTACTTAATAAGAAACACCTATTTTCTGTAACCTGATCTTCATGAGTTTCGAACAAAAGATGAAAATACTTTGGACTAGTTTTGAACAAAGAATACAAATAAACGAACTCCTACTCCTTTCCTCTACTGAGTTTGTATTTCTGGTGTTGGTGCAATCACTTCCTAACAACTTTTGTTTTTCACTTAAGATCCTTGCTGCAAAGGAAACTGCTGTCAAATACTAGCCTGCCAGAGACAGACGATACTGAGCTGCATGACAGAAGGACGCCTCAACCACATCCTCGATGTTCTTCGCTCACAGAAAATGTTGTCCCGAATGGATTATGAAACAATCACCTCTTACCCCACAGTGACTGGGCGTGCTCGGGCGTTGTTGGACACTTGCCTTTGCCTTGGAGAGAGGGCAGCACAGGTTGTCCTGACTGTACTTTCAGTGACCAAATGTAGTCCTCTGAGACAAGGCAGACAGTGTCCAGACTGTTCTTCTACGTTAAATAGGCTCTTGTTGTGACTCTTTTTTTTTTTTTTATCGTTTTTGCAGTTTGCTACATGCATAAGAGCACTGGTAAATTGTAATGGCACTGATTCACATTAATTCCTCATAACCCATTGACTGAAGTCAATCCTTCCTACAGCCCATGATTTTAGTCCTCCAGTGGAAAAAGCTAACTGGATTAAAAGGTCAAGTCAATTACCAAGACTGGTATAACCATTCTAGTTTGGACCTCAGAGGTGGGACAAGTGCAAAGTGTGCCAGAGTAAATATAATTCAGGTCAGATGATAGATTATTTCCTTGATTTTTTTTTTTTGTTTTAAAGGAAGGAAAATGGCTCTTAACTTTTTGGAGGTCATGCTATGAAGGGAATGGCTGTTACTACATCCTTCCAAATAAGGATAGCAAACAACAGGTTACTGTATGAGGAGAAAAATGTTACTGCCTTTCCCTGAGCTCATATCTGAGCCAGCTCTGAAAGGCTTAAGAGAATAAAGAAATATTTCTTCAACAGGCCCTTAAGTAAGACCTGAGAATTTTATATTATGCATATAAATGATTTTACTTTCACTCATAAATGGTCATATACTCTGAAAATGAGGCACTGATAACAGCACTTTGGAGAGGAGGAGCTTAGAGTATTTACTAAACGGAAAAATGTTCATATCTTGCATCCACATCGTTCTTTAAGTATGTCTGCAGTTCAAACGTGAAATTAGCTAAGAAGAAGAGGTGCCAAGCTGATCATTTTGAAATGGTGCTTCTGCTGAACTGTAAAGGGAAGTAGGAAGATTATTTTAATTATAATGAAAATGAGGTTATATAAGGTGCTGGTATTTTGAAGGCACAGTGGGACTCCTTCAAGCTTCATGGCACTGGATTAACAGGAGAACTTGTTGTACAATCTACAAGTATTTGGAATGCAAACCCACGTTACAGCGTTTCCTTATGTTGCATTTATTCTCCCTGCAATTTCAAACTGTGTATTGAATTCATGAGTTTGGTACGTTGCAATTTAGTATTTATGCAGTGATGATGTTTTCTAGGCACAATTATTGATAAGAAATTTGCTACATCACACACTACGATGGTGCTGGAACTTTAAATACTTTTTTTTTTAAATGTAAATTCGTTAAACTTTAAGATTGCCTTAAGATAATTTATTTTTACAGTTAAAAGCAATGTCTATCAAAATGTGTTGACAAATAATTTTGCCTATTAAAGGAGCTAAATGTCTACTTCACTGTTGAATTTTTTTCAATTTACACTTTAAATGAGAACAGCCTGATAAAATAGGGTGTCTTGCTTGTAAGGAAAAAAGTGCTGTCACTGAGTTTTACCTGTTTAGAAAGCATAAAATAATGAGAGTAAAACAGATAATCACTCACCCGTGGAAATAAATACTTACACACTTTTAAGAGCAAAACTGGCAATATTGTTGGAACTTAATTATCAGCTCTCAAAAATTATTCCATTCAGTTGTTCTGCTGGACACTTTATATGTCTGTGAAAGATGTGGCAGCTGACAGGCTATGCTGACTTTTTGTCATTAAGTTTTGACATAGAAACAGTTTTTGGCTTTTTTCTTGAAACAGCTGCCTACTTGAAACTAATATCATTTGATGCCAGACCTAAGCCCAGTCTTAACTGTTAATTGCAGAACTGGCATTAAACCAGTGGGAGCACAAGTTATCTGTTTTTCCAGACAGATTTTTTTGTTCTCCTCATTTAGCTTTTCAATTTAAGTATTTATAATAGGATGTGACTTTAGAGTTAGTTACTATCATGCCTACCAACATTTTTCAAAAGGTAATCCAAGCAGACAGTTTATGACCAATTACAAAACAAAAGCAAATTTACTTCATGTTCAAATAAGCCTGACTAGAATTCTTTAAATATTATTAAATAATCAAGTCTATCTATGATCATATATTTGCCATCTTGCTCAATTGAAATCAATGCATGACTTTGAGATTATTTATTATTTTTGGTATTGATACTTTGGCTAAAAGTATTGTCATAACTAGCTATGCTACTGCCAAAGCCTTGCTATAAACACACCTAAATTGATGTAGCCTAATGCACAGACTTCCTCGTAACTCTCCCTTGTGTAATATAAACATGTAAATTCGGGGGTTTGTTGAGAGTTGCAACTGTTGGGAGTCTAAGTGTGGTATGGGAAGGTATATGGAAGGGGTGCTACTAGTTTATTGAAATGAAACTGCCACTGATACCGCCACAAAATTAGAAAACAGTGAAATGAAACTAGCGCCATTTCCTTTTTGTCTCAGCAAAAATACATCCGCTTATAAGGCCTATCGTGTGTTGTCCATGTAACAAAGACATTAATGGAATGTGTTGATAACTGATGTGAATATCAAACCGCTTCAAGCTTACGGTATTCTACTTGCACTCAAGCTAGTTCCTTAGCTAAGATTTCTATTGTCTTTGCCTCTGTGTTCTGTAGTTCTTGATATCAGAAAACAATATAGAATAAATGACACTGAGCAAGAGTAAACATAGAAGAATCAAACGGTTCTTTAGTATTTCTGGGAAGAAACAAGGCTTGAACACCGAGAATATCTGAGTCCCAGGAAGGAAATATAAAACATGAGTAACTTGAGAAAACAGCAATGGAAATAATAAAAAGAAGTCACTTCAGGGCAGACCATACAAAGTGATTAGTAAAACTCTTGCAATTACATAGAAAAGACAAAACTAGAATTAATACATGTTAAAAATTATAAGTCGGGTTCAAATTCTATGAAGCTATTTAGATTTATTGAAGGAACAGTAAGTGGAGCAGGCAGATGGTTATTTTTCTGACCTTGTTGTACTGTATTTTTCTTCTCGGTGCTGGTTGCAGCTATCCTTTGCTGACTTGAAAAAGATTAATGTCCCTTGCCCTTTCTCCTATCTGTACACCACCTTTATCTTAGCTGGGATACTTCCTGTAAGAACATCTGCACTAGAATTTGTTTGAGGTTAATCTATGGAAATATAATCTGAGGTACTGGAATGAAATATCTGAGGGATTAGCTCTTCCAGGAGAGAGCGAAACAAACAAAGCTATAAATATAACTCAATAGTTGTCACCAATGCCTGTTAAAAACAGTTCCAGGGAACAACAGAGGAAGACAACAAGTGATTATTCATAAAATGCTAATCTACAAAATAAAAAAAAAAGCATTAATGGACTGTTAATAAAATGAATTTTATACTAGGTAGGTAGTCTAAAACGTACAAAACCTAAAGCACTAACCAAAACATACTAAAGGACTCTTATTTTGGTTATTTTCAAGTCTGAATTCTACATAACCTTGTAAACATTTTCATGCTTGCACAGGATTAGTCACTTGAGCTGTTCATGTGAAAATTTCTAAAGAAGGTTAAGTGCATACATAAATATTTGTGGAGCTGGTGTGTCAGGGAAGGACCCAAACTTCAAGGCAAGCATCGAGAATTTCTGTTTCTTTACTGCTATTTATTGATTATAGTGCTATACAACTATTTAGTATGCTCTTCTCCATTAATATATATTGTCTCTAAGACTGCTGGGCGGGTTTACACATGAAGAAATCTTCTCTTGTGCTATATTCCCTTCCAGCCTTTTCCTGCCCCCTTTGCAAAGTGTGATACTGGAGCTCAAAAAGTCTTAGCGTAGCATTTTGCCTTTTAGCAGATTTTGCCTTTTAGTAATCCCTTGCTTGCCTTGCCTGGTACTATGTTCCCTTTACTCAGAGCATGATTGACTTGACAGCTGGTATGTCAGCAGAGTTAAACAAAACTCATGGATTTTGAAGGTAAGCTCACCATAAAATAAACTACCTGAAAGGTCTGAAAGGAACATGCTTAATTAGTTATTTTTGTTATATTATAGTTAGCATAGCTGCAAGAATACATTAATGGTGCAATTAGATTCAGTACATACTGAAGAAAGGCTGCTGGTAGCTGTAGTATTGCATTTTGCTTAATTCCAACACTCCCTACAAAAAATAGCAGAGAAGCAGCTCAGATGTACTAATTCCACCTATTCCCAGCTTTTGTGCTGATAAAACAGAAATTTGTGAGCAGTATTTTATTTTCTGCCTTCATTTCTCTTTGCCAAGAATACACCCCGAGTTAGAGATCTATAGTCAAACTGCAATCTTTGCTGTGCTTTAAGGTTGACCTTTCCTCTTCCATATAAGAAAAAGATGCATCAGTTGACTGTGGACTCCTTCAACCAGGCTTGAATTCAATGGTAGTGATTTAGAATAAAAATTTTTTCACCCCTTGAAATGTGATAGCATTCCAAAGTATTTCAACACGTATTTCCAGCTGTTGGTCTTGAACTTTCCACATAACAACAGCGCTATCTGTATTAGGAGAAAGCACAGCTGAATTTCACGCTTTCACAAGTAACCTGGCTGTACTCCAGAAAGTTCTGTACAGTTAGTCCTTTCTTTAGATTTCAAAGAAAAGTGTTCATATTAGTTAGCAGTATGACTACCAACATTAGATTTGTTTTCCTTCGACCAAAAAGGGCTCAAAGCTTTTTTTCAGCTCATTCGAATGTTACCTGGCAAAAAAAAAAAACCCAACAACCTAAAACAACCTGAGAGAAGTGACTAAAACACCTGAAAAAAAAAATGAAACGCCACTAAACAAACCCAAACATATGAGACTTTTGACCTGGGAAGAGCAGCAAAACATGTTCCTGAGAAAATTGCCTTTATGGTGCTTACATGTGCTGCGATAGCATCACATCACAAAAGACCAGGAAACAAGAAGGAAAACACTGTGAGGTGAGTGCCTGCCATGTTTTCTTGTCTGTGTGCAAGGTGCTGAAGTAACCATTGTTTTCCATTCCACGCTGGCAACAGTTGAGCTGGAAAACAGCATCAGCTCTAAGGAGAGCCCAGAAGAGAGAGGGAGGCTGATAAACTGTGAGGAAACCTGATGTGTAAGGACAAGTTGATAAAATGGTGTTTGTTTGGTCTAGCAAACAGAAGGCAAAGAGAAGATAGGAGTCTGGAGCAGAGATAGTGAACATGCAGTGAAGACACAGGGGACCTGGTAGACACCAGGTGTCTGTTCTTATGGCCTTACAATTCTCGAGTGACTTTCAAGCAGGCGCTCAAAAGGATTTAAAGGCTATTATGAAGATAGTCTCCTTTTTTTTAACCTGACCAAGATGCCTTTAGTTGACAAAATTAATATAAACAATAGTGATTTGCTAAGCGTCCTCCCTCAGCCTGTTCTGTTTATGCAAAATGCAAATGTTTAAAGTGATATAAGGCAGAAATGAATTTTTTGTTGTTGTTGTGAGTTACATAACATGAATATTTATAACTGTCCTGTGACTCAGTCACTATTTATTGCACTAAAATCTACCTGTGAATTCATGTGCCTGTTAACTAGTCAGCTATCAGGAAGACAGAATAGAGAAAACCTGAATTAAAGAGCTCTGGAGATTATTTTCACCCTTTAGAGTGCTTCTGTGAATTCTAAAAAGAAAAGAAGACGCTCTTAATTTATTTGCTTCTCTGCAGATCATGGTTGCTCATCTCTTAAGTACAAAGAAAGTATTTTCCATCTTTATTAAAAGGCAATCTTTATCAAGCAAGATATCTGTCAATCCCTTAAATGTTTGCTGAGAGCGCCACTAAAACACATAATCTTTGTCATTTACAGAAATTAATTAAAACTATTTATTATTCTTTATTACCCTGAACCTTCTTTTGTCCCACTTTGTTTATTTTTACAATGGGATTCTTTTTGCCTTAATACATTTGCCTCCCTTTTTTTTGCATGAAACCACAGGAATATAAAAAAAAACTTATGAAGTACAATGTTAAAAAAAAAAAAAAAAAAAAAAGGGGGAAAAAAAAAAGAACATTACTTGTGCTGAACTGCTATGACCTTACACAGCAATTTGATTGTTTTTCTGATAGACTGCATGCCCCAGACAAGTTTTACTAAATCCTGTGTGAGACACAAAGATTTACAGCCAAAGAAATATTTTGTCTCAGGGAAGCTTTCTGCAAAACAAGCCAATGCTCCTGTCTCCTCCCTTCTGCTCTGACTCCTGCAGAGCTGGTTCAAAGGCAGTCTGGCATCTCTGGCTGAAACCTGTTCTCTCCGCTAAAATAAATTGTGTGCTGGTATTCAAAGCTGCAGATTTACTTGTTTTACAGAGATCTCTCACTTAGATACAGAACTAACAAAATAGTCTCTTTAAGAGAGGTTTGGATGCTAGTTTATATTATCACATCTTTCAAAACCAAAATTGGATAGTCTTTGATTTCACTTTTTTCATTTTTAAGTAGCAGGATTTGAACTCCTCTTCAGCTGTTGCATTTTATTTTAATGTGATTAGTAGGAATGTTTTCTGATATTCCATAACTAGTATATCAATATAGCAATTTAATTAGTTCTTAGACTCTTAGAATCACTGAGGTTGGAAAAGATGTCTAGGATTAGTGAGTCCAACCAGAAAGCCAACACTGCCAAGTCCACCACGTTCTTAGCTGGTCTGAGACAATTTTTTTTTAAATCTGATGGCAACTCTCAGTTTCTTCACCCAAAGCTGCCCCCAGCAGTGAAAGCTGTCATTTCTAGTTTAGTGGTCTTTGTGTTCATCTTCAGGAGCAAGAGAAGGTGCACACACTGTGGCCAGGTCTCTCCTGCTCATAACAGTGCAAATTAACTGTACCAATTACTGTGCATGGTGAGAACTGCGGAGGTAAAGGCTCACTATGGATTTGTTACTTTAGGGTATGCTTGGGCATGTAGAGAGGATTTTTCTTGTTGGCTTTTATAGCTGACTATCTAATCACAGATGTTTTTTCTTGGACAAAGGAAGCCTTTTTAAAGAACAAAATAAACCACAATTATCAGGATTTCACAGCTGTAATTTTGCTGTACAGCATATATTGGATTTAATTCCACAACCACACAAAGCAGCGGCCGCCGGATAGTTTCAGTAAATCTTTGGATTTTGTTTTAACAACAATATAATATATGTTACTCCAGCACGAAATAATCCAAAAGAACAACTTCTCAGCAATAAAATTTGTCCTCTGCAATACGAAAACATACAGACTTATTCATGTAGTGCGACGCTGAGCAACCTACGTGATCAACTGATTTATGTGTGAGGTGAGGACGCTTACAGGACTCCGACCATAAAGGTTGTTGCATGAGCTGACACATCTTAACAATTAACTTGGCCATCTCCTATAGTTTAAAAATAAGCTGAGGTCTTCCAAGTGAGCAGTAACATGACACCCATAACCATAGGGTTTAGTTTCCTCTGTCGTACTGTCTGAGCTCTGCAATAGAGACGCAAGTGGTTGCTCTCACTTCATCTGAGATTCAGGTGAAAGTAAAGGTAATGTCACCAACATTACCTTTAACATTACCGAAAGTGATCAGGTCTCATTAAATCAACGTTACTGATACTCAAAATGCTCTTAGCTTGTGGGATTCAAACTAAGAAAAATAATACTGAGAAAAAAACAGCAGCAAACTTAAACAAAAGTGACTACTTTCTTCTGGATCTAAAATATACTGGCAAGTACCTGCAGCACAGCTTTGAGTGTTTTCAAAAGTTTGATTTATGGCACTTCACAGTATGTGACTGGGAAGCTAAAAAGGCTTTTCATAGTTGTGGGGGATCTTGCATAACTTGGGAAACTCTTGGTAATTCTTAATTACTCCACTACGATTTGCTCTGTGGGACACTGTATGCACCAAGTCATCAAGAGCCAAGTGTGGAACAAAGGAGCAAAGTGCAAAACACGCACAAATAGACTGCTGAGAAATCATTTCTGAAAAGCTAGCAAAGCCAACCATAATTTTAATTTTAGGGCTGAGTACCTTCTAATATTAGCAAAGAATGGATGAGAAATTGAACAACTGTGCTGGCAGGCAAAAGACTAAATCCAGAAATAAGGCTGTCCCATTCACTGCAAAAGCAAATGGACTGGCAAAAAAATCCTCCCGTGTTTCAATAAAATGCAATTTACTTAATTTTCAAGGCTCTCTTAAGGTTAAAGGATTTTACATCTCAGTTTTTAAAGTGTACTTTTAAATATTGAAACATCCCAAAAATCTTACTCATGGAACATGCAGTCTTGGGCAAGTGCTCAGCAAGAACTTCAAAGGGGTTCTGATCTCATATTTGGGAAACAACACGAGTTTGTTTTATTTTTGTTTTGCTACATAAACTTAAGAATTAGAACTTGTTTAATTGTCACTGTTTCCATGTGTTTCAAGGAGTACACATTAAACTGTTCACCTTATAGGCAAAATATATGAATTCAAGCCAATATGTATAGGTATATATGATTTGTATACCTTGTATGGGCATCTATACAGAAAGGTCTTTGGGTTTATCTTTTGGAAAACTTAACTTTTAAGACAGCCTAAGTTTGGAGCAGTTACAACTACAGAATCCTGCAGAAGTCTGAAATAAAAGACTGTCCTTATCATCTGTTCACCCAACAACTGTTCCTACTGCTGTAAAGTCTTGTGCTATTGTAAGTTCTCAAAAAAAAAAAAAAGGGGTGGGGGGAACTCTTTTATAAAAGATACAGTTTTATTTGTATTGTACAAACATTTCAGGGCAATTCAGTAATTATGAGAAAATTAACAGGAGTGCACTAAGAGCACTGATGGGTTCTACTGTAGCACGCTGAACTCACAGTAGCTCTGCTAAGGAACATCTGGTTGAACTTAAACTGCAAAGTTTGGACACAGCATGATAATATAAACAATGTGATGACATTGGCTTCAGCCTCCAGTAACTAGCTGCTTGGAAATAGGGTATCAATGTAACTACTGCTGAGTATTATCAGAACCTTCTAAGCTTCCATAGTCCTGCTTTTAATCAGAGAGACAGGTACCACAAGTGAAGGAAGCGTATCAAAAAGAACTGACAAAAATATAGCAGAATCTGTAACAGAAAAGTACTTTGCTGTTTTGAAGAAAGTCTGAGTAGTTGTATTAGAAGCATGAAAGTTACGTATCAAAAAAACCAACCCAACCAACAGATGTCTTCAAACTGTCGTGTCCAAAAGAAACGTATCTAAATACTGTGAACCTGACTTATAAACACTACCACTAAGGATTCATAATCTCTGCATACCCACATACCAATGTGGGACCTGAAACAAGGAAAAAAACAAATTTTTTTTAAGGATCTATTTTTTACAGCTAAAAATCCTCTGTAACTTGTTTTTATATATAATCACTTTTATTAGCCTTCGAAACAGACACAGAGAGCATTACCTTTAAAAATCCCTGCAGCTTTTTAAGTCTTGGTCCTATGCTGTTTCCAAGAAAATGGAGTTTCCAAATAAACTCTCAAAATTGACTGGGAAAAACGTGACGTATTGCACATTCCACTTGTAATAGAGAAGATTACAGTAGCAAAAAAAAAAAAAAAAAGAAAAATGAAAATAGAAAGTTTGAGGCATGGATTAAAATGCTGAAAAAAAATTGGAGTCCTTTGAAAGTCTGAAGATTGGGATTTTTTTACTGTTGTTTCTTTGCTCTCCTAGCAAAGTTTTATTAATAACATTTGAAAACTTGTTCATACTTTAGAAGATATTTATTGCCACTTCTGCTTTGCAGTATGGACGGCACTGATAGAAAAGACCTCATAATCATATGCAACAAAGATATCTATAAGCAAATAATAAACTTTGAGGAGAGTGGATGAGTCAGTGAAAAGGAAAAGGTACCTGAAAGGCAACAGAACCAGATAAGAAAAATGAAATTAAAAGATGGGCAATTAAAGCTTATTTTACAGTCTGTTTTTAAAAACTGCAGTAGAGAGAAGCCAAGTTTTCTATAAAAGAAGGCTTAATGTTAATATTTAGAGTATTTAAATAAGAGTGCAATTGGTCAAGACAGAGCCATCCCAGAGTTGCTGGTCCTTACAGAGACAGTTTCTACTACCTCCTCCCCTTCCTTTTCTCTCTGCTCTGAACTTACTTCACATTTTTACTTCCAGGATCATGATAGTAAAAAACTAACCTCCACAAACCTTGGGTTTTTTCTGCCAGCTTAATGAACACACTTGCCTCACAGGGAGTGGCCAGGCAAGTGCCAGAGCCAGTCAAATGCTGAAAGTCAGCGCAGTAGGAGGAGATATACAGTTAGGAGCAGGAGATAATAAATTTAGATGACTAAATTTAGAAGACTAAATTTAGATAATTTTTTTTTAATTGCCTAGCATTTTGGTGCTTCTGGTCACTTTGACTTGTAAGTAACACTTACTCCATTTAAAGCACTTACAGCAAAAGTTTATATGATGGGAAGAAGAAGGTGAAAAGAAAGGGCAAAGGATCAGCTAATTTGTTTTTGTAAACATAGTCAGTCAGCTTTAACCAAAGAAAAGAAGGAGAGGCACTTACACTCATTGTTAACTGTTTCTGTTGCTCTCCTGAAAGACTTTCTAGTACGTGGCTGACACTGCTGTTTGTGATGATGAAGGCTGAAAACTACTAAAAAGAATCTCTGCTTTTAAGTATTTATAATAATTGTAATTTGCTGGGCTCTGGCTAAAGCCACAGATTTACTGTTCTAAATAATTTTATGATCCCTATGAATAACTCTTATGTCCACAGGATGTAAATGAAGCATGAAAATGGTTCCCAGTCTCATTCTGTACAGTAACATTTCAAAAGGGAGCAACATAAATCCTTAAGTACATGACTGAACGCAACATCTCCACAACAGTTACTAGCAGTGAGTACTACTTACATACACACCGCACACCTTCAGTGCCAGCCTATAAGAAGCTCAGTACATGCTCATTCCTCCATAAATTATATGCATGAACAACACATTCTTGGGGGACTTATGCAGTAAGGATATGCTTAAATTCACCCTGCACTCCAGAATTAACTTCCTAACGAGCACAAAGCTGATGATTTGGCTTCAGATTCATTTTAACAATTTGAACCTCGGCTCTGTCATGTTCTAAAATGATTTCATTAATATCCTTTGGATTTGGTTTCCTTCAGTTTGATGCAAATTCAATTCTGGTTTGTTTAGGGGTGTTTAATCTGTATATTCTTCAAGTTTTTTTTAGTTTAATTGGATTTTCTAAGATGTATTTAAGTGGAAATATTTGTCAGACAAAAAAAAAAAAAGCAGATAGAGCAAAACTCACAGACTTACCAAAACTCACTTTGACTTTGTTCTCACTAGCTAAAAGAAATGTGATCTTAATTTGATTGAATTAGTATCAGATCAAATCCTAGTGGAAACAAAGGGATTTTTTTAGTTGTTTTGTTGTTTTTTTTTTTCCTGCTAGCATGTAGAGAATGCCTAGTCCTGTACAAACATAATTTACCAGCAGCCATTTATGGAGGATCAGGGATGAGGCATACAGAGGGAATCTGTAACAAGAACAGAAGGACTAAAGTAAGGAGTGAAGACCTACATTTGGCTTCCATAGTAAAACTGAAGAAGTAATTTATAAAGTTAGGAACCTTCCTAAAACGGACAAAAAAAATTTCTTTGGATGATTATTCTGAAGTTTGCCTCTGGTCACTTGCAGATTCTAGAAGCACTGTCTGTCCTTACAATGATGTCCTAACTTGGGTCTCTCATACTAACCCGTACAGTATTGTGAGTTTTCAGAATTCAAAGAGTGAACTTCTATTTTGAAATCCCAAAATGCTCATTTTTTCAAATAAATCTTTTTCAATGTTCTAAAATAAAATATCACCATCTATACTTCCAGCATATGCCTAATAATTTGTTTTCTGTGTCTTTTCAGCTCTCACCTATTTCTTGTTCCTAAAGGCAATTTTATAATTAGCCCACATTTTATAAGTCCATTTTTTTCAAGAAATGAATATTGTCTTCAGTAGATTCAATTTGTGAGAGAGTTTAAAAGTCTAACAACAACTGAAATCAACTGCATCTTTTACATTCATACTCAATCCATTTCCTGATTAACATGCAAGATGACTTGCAAGTTATCTACCTACCTGAAAATGCTGTATTAGTGTTACAGAAAATAGACTGTTAGTGGTATTTTGTAACAATGACTAAACACGATTATCATCTAATAACTGCTTTCTGGTTCATCCTATCTCTATAATGGCAATCAGTTTCACATTGTAGAAATTTGAGTTATACTTCAGGATGCCTTCCACGTTTTTTTATCTTCTATCAGTTCTGTGCAATTGGCTTAAAAACCAAATGATGTATCAGGGCTGTTAAGCTCCCAGAAGGTGGCAGATTGGTTTTGCTTGCTGCTTTTGATGTTGTCAGTAGTTTTTGGAGGTAACAGATTTAGTATAAGTACCTCTACATGTACTTGCACAAGATCTAAACCCAACAAAAGCCAAACAAAGAGCTGAAACAAAGTTAATCAAAAAGCTGAGATTGACCAGTCTCCTTCAGATAATGACCTGCAAAGGATACTTTGTTTTCCCATGGTGCTGTGTAGTTTGGGAATTAAGTCTAATGTAGTTCTCTCTCATATGTGCACTTTAAAAGCCAACTTACAACACAAATACTTCCTTCATTCTTTGTTGTCCAAACACAATGTAAGGAATATCTGGAGATACAGAGGAGGGCAGCAGTCACTTTGTATGCTGATTGTGTCTGTGACAATGAAGGGGGAAAAAACCCTAAATACCTCCTTGATAAAACAACCAAAGTTTGAGAGAGAAACCAGTATGGAAATTTAAAATTTAAGCCTTGTGGCAATAGAACTAGACCCCACCATCACATTTACGGGCACATTTATGGATATTAACACTGCATAGCTTGCCTTTACCTATTCTTTTACAGCTTTAGCATTTTTATTTACCCAAAGGTTTTTACCCTGGTACATCCTCTTGAAAAAAAATCCACCTCTGACTCATCTGTTTGAGACTGTAGATAATAATCATGGACTGGGGGAGGAATAATTAGATTGTTTTGAGTGAGACAAAGACTATTCTGTCTCCTGAGCCCTGTTGTCTTTCCAGACACTGACCCTCTCTTTGCCTTGCAAGGAACAGCAAAAAGAGCAGTAAAAGAACATTAAGAGGGGCCTGGCTTAGACATGCTAAACCTATTAACCTGGTAGAGGAAGGCAAACAAGAAAGCCTTCCTTAGGCTATCCCCGATAAAGTCTGCTGAATGGCAAATTGCTTAGTCATTATTATTTTCAGACACTGCAGGGCACTTACCACAATTTTGAGAGATCCAATAGATGTATTTTATTGGAGCCAAATTTTGGGTATGGCTGTGCCCCTCTTGAGGGCAGGAACACGTTAACGGTAGTAATTTAAGGGTTGCCTTTTTATTTCCATATTCACTGCGTGTGGCTGGTGCTTACTACCTAGTAGTCACACTCCCAAATATCACCAGATTTATGGGCTTCGACCCTCTTAGGCATCTGATTTTGGAGCAAACTCATGTGCCTGCAGCTTCGTGCCGTACATCCCCCGGACTTTCAGAGGAGCTTCGCAGTCCCGAGGCTCTCAGCTCTCCTCGGGGTGAGGGCCGGGCCCACGTTCACCTGCGGCAGTCCCGGAGGCAGGCCGCGGGCCCACGGCTCCGGGGGCAGGAAAAGACGTCGTTTTCGTACCGTCAGCTCTAAGCCACTTCTCCATCTTGCGCTTGAGGAAAACGGGAGGGATTGTTCCCGGCCCGGGAAGGGGGGGGGGGCGCAAGGCGATTGATCATCCTACAGCGGGGGCGAATGCTCGCCGCCGTCCTCACCCCCAGGGGGCGGCGGGGCTGAGGTGAACCCGGCGGGGTGGGACGGGAGGCCGGGCCCTGCGGCGTCTCCC
>VWZK01012570.1:0-22572 GCA_013396935.1 Baryphthengus martii
TCTTAAGAGTAGATAGGTATAGCAATACTTCTTAAGAACAGATAGGTATAGCAGCTGTGGTATGATATGAACATAAGTACTTTCCTGAAGTTACAGTAAAAGTAATCCTCTTCTGTGGGACTTCATGAATGTTTTACAGAAAAATTTTTATCTTCAAAACACTTGGCAAAATGTCGCTAGAATAATATGCCTTAAAGTTAATTTTTTGCATTTTGGTATATAATTTTCACAGGTAAAAAACGGCATCCATCTTAGTCTTTGCAGGCCTTGTCATTAAAAACAAAAAACAAAAACCATTAGGAGCAGACTGACATAACATGAGCCAAAAATGCAAGAGGCCGTTTCCTTACACAGAAAGAATAGAGAACTTTCAGTTGCGTGTTGGATAGATATTTCAGGTACTGAGTTGGGTGTGTGCAACCTTTCCCACTGTTATGAGGAGCATTTTATATAAAATCATCCAGATGGATGTCGCTGTGATTGCAAAGATGGCCTAAAGTCTGAGTGATTGTAGAGTTCCTTCCTCTTGCTTCTGTGTGGACATAATGGAAGCGATTGCACTGTGACATAGATTGATGTGTCATACCAAGGCTTTGGTCTGCAGCTTGAAATGGAGCCCATCAAGAGGTGAAATAGTTAGGGGAAAACCACTCAGATATTTTTAACTCTGTTACACTTGCAGAATCCTGGAAGTACTTTATGAAGGCTTCTTCTATGGGAAGTTTCTTATTAATATATTTGCAGAAACAAATAATTTCAGAAAACATTAAAATGCGTACTGTTTTTTGCCCTCGCCCATGCATTTTATGACTATTTGTAGAGTCATCCCAGTAGAACCATTTCAAACGCATTGGAAATATTTCCAATGAAGCAGAAATAAATGAGCATAATAAATAAATACACGAATACACTTATGACAAAAAGTAGTTATTTAAACAGCAGTAAATTATTTTGAATTGGAGTGACAAGAGATTGATTCATTTGTTCAGCTGTGATAAAAGTGTCATGTAAAGCATTGGCTTCAGTGTTGATTGCGAAAAAGGTTTAAGGATGCTGGAACACCTTGTCAGAATTTTGCCCCATCTGTGTAAAGTTAAACTGGGGAAATTTTATTACTTCTCTTGCTCACTGTACTAGTTTATGCCTATCATACCCATATAACTGGGCTTTATGGCTACTAGTATTGCTATTAAAATGCTGTAGTAATAAAACAAGTAAATAGAGGTATGAGAAACTGAAATGAGTAACAGTGTTTAAAGACCAGGAGAGGAAGGAAGAGAATTACCAGTGTAGTCACAGAATCATTGGAGTTGTAAGGGACCTCTAGAGAGCATCTAGTCCAATCCCTCCTCCAAACCAGGTTTGCCTAGAGCATATTACGCAGGATTGCATCCAAGCAGGTTTTGAGTATCTCCAGAGAAGGAGATTCCACGTCCTGCCTGAGCACCCTGTTCCAGTGCTTAGTCCATGCCTGAAAAGTCAGATAAGGTTGTGTTTTTACTGCAGATTAGGCAAACTAAGACCACTGTTATTTCTCTAGATGAGATTTTTATATAAAATTGTAGCACAGAGCATACAGTTGGAGCAAATAATAACTTGATGTAAATGTTGACCATACAGTTGGAGCAAATAATAACTTGATGTAAATGTTGACCTGTAGAAAACTGTCACTTTCTCAAACTTTGGTAGTGTAGCCTAAGAATTGCTTGTGACATTTAGCTGATTATATAAAAAGATGGCAGGGCAAAGGGCAATTACAGTCCTTGGTAGATTATCATCAGTATAACTCTGTTAGGTAAAATAAAATTGGTGCTATGAGTTTTTCTTTTCAAAACAGAAGTAATCAAGACTCCAGTAACTTTTTTTTTTCAATTTTTGTGTAGCAAATTAAAGATGATTTTTTCAAATACTGCATTAGGAGGTATATCATTACTGTAGTATTTGTCCAGTTATATTAAATCTTTCCTATCATTATCAGTATAATATTATTCCATTGATTTTTAGTGTTGTTTCTCTGGGTTTTTCACAGTATAAATGCATGAAACCGTGCATACAGTAAAGACACTTAAATGGTGGAGTAATAAAAGCATTTCTAACTGTCTATTGACTCTTTCAAAATGAAACCTTTGCTGACCTAAAGGGGTAAAATCCCATAGGTCAAGCCATCTGATTTTAGTTTAAAATAGGGAATATATTGTTAGCCCTTGAGACCCCAGCACACTACTCTCTGGAACTCTTAGAACTACATCACTTCTGTTTGTAAAGAGGAGATTCAAACTGGATTTCTGCAGGAGACTGAATAGTGCAATGATAAACACTAGTGGCCATATTTTTGTCTTCACTCCATTGTCAGCTACTGATGAAAAAAAACTCCCAAAAAATACAACAAACTGAAGATATCACCAAAATTGAATTTTGAAAATTTAAAATCTTGTATAGCCCATCCTACGAGTAAAGAAACCGTATCTTTAGCCTTAGTGACATTCCTTTCTCACAAAATCATAACTTGAAATTAAAAGGAAAAGATGTTGTAATTGTCTTTGCAATGGGTAACTTGGAAGTTAAAAGAGGGAGAGATGAACTCTGAATTGAAGGGTACTTTAGGGATATGACTAGCAGAAGTAGTAGTTCTGGTATTAGGTAAACAAAAGTCCCAAATCAGAATTGTGGTCTGCTATGCTAAGCTTTTTGCTAACAAGATGAAATTGGCAAATTAGTCAATGCATAATACAGATCTTCTAGGTTTTTGTAGAAGTACAGCTGTTAGCTGCAACCTTAGCTGACCTTATCTAACAATTGTGCAATTACCAAGTAACTATGGAGAACAAGATAATAAAGCTCTGTCTACCCTAGTTATAAATCTGTGCAATTCCATTAGCACCATTGAATTTCTGCCGCTTTTACAGGAACCTAACGTGGAATTTTGGGTCCAAGGCTAAGTGTTGGTGCAGAATTGTTCATTCTGCTTGTGCTATACTTCCTGTGATTTCTGTTGCTAGGGTGCGTAGTGACTCAGTGTGTAGCTTACCTTATTTTGACAAAATCCTTCTTTCAATAATGTCATGCAGAAAAGGATCCTGTTGGGTTCCCAGATTATATCCACTGTATTTGTAAAGTGTGAGGTGCTGTCTTTCGTCCTGTATGTTTACATTTGGCTTGTCTTCCCTTCTGCTGGTTTTGTAAATTAATTTTATTTGAACTGTAACAGAAATGCTTCATAACTTTAATGTCTTTGCAAATAGCTTTTAAAAAAACATTTTAATATCATTTCCTATAGCACTGAAGGTTCTTAAAATGCAAAGCTATTGTACATCAAGGAGAATTTTGCTGTATACATTCATGCATCTACAGACAGGAGAGGGCATGCTGTATTAAACTTGTTTGACCTGTAATGTATACAAGGAATGGAAAATTTGGCTGCATGTGTAGTGACCTGGTAGCCCAGGTAATTTCCTTTATGCCTTAAATTAGGTAACTGACATTCATAATGCATAGAATCTTGCTTGTTGAGCAGTCTAGCATTATATTTGCAGAGCTACCACTATACTAACTGGTATTATGTTCACCCTTAGTGATTTATTTGACCTGGGAAGCCAAAGAATTTCTTCTTTCCTAAAAGTGTGTTTTCTAGAGCTTCAAATGATCTACATTCTGTTTTTCCAGTTTATTACAGTTGTGGTGAATACGTGATCATTTGCAATATATGTGTGTATATATATGTATATATGGTGGGACATTATGTATATATAATATATACGTCAGCATATATTGGGACATGACTTTCACTTTGGTCTGTGATTTCAACATTGTTCTATGGCTTCACCAACCTGTTTTAGAAACCTCACAAATAAATCACTAATCATACTCATGGAAGTTACCTCTTTCTTATATAAAAGTATATCTGTAAAGTACCAGTTTGTATAGAGTATGCTTTGGACCTGTCCCACTGTTAAATAAAGCATAATATAATAAGCTAGAATTTGCAATGGCTGCCTGACACACACAAAGGTATTTCGATTAACCTGCATGCAGAAATTAACCCTTAGAGTACTGCTTCAAATTCCTCAATTTTTGTTACTTAATTTAACCAGTGGTCTATGCTGCTTTTCTACTCAGTTCATAGTAGTGTACGTAAAGTACATTAAATAGCCATACACAAAAAAGAAGTGAGAAAAAGGAAAAAAAAAAAATCAAAGCCAACTTCTTTTAAACAAGGGATTCAACACTACTAAGTACCCCAGGTTGCTAATGGGTAATGTATTCCTAAGCAACTGTTCTTTTTTTTTTTTTTTAAGGTTTTATATTATGACATGAATTAAAAACATGTAATGTTTCCTTGTAGCTGTGTGCTTGTTATTTTTGTTCCTAAAGTATTGTAGGTACGTCTCCTATAGAAGGAAGTCAGTTCTTTAAGGGTTAATGTGGGGTTAAGGAATCCTGAGGTATTCTCTTGCTTGTCCTTTTTTAAAGGTATCTGCATGTTAATTCTCAGATATTACCTGAACAGGTGAATATAAAGACTGTATGAATGACTAACCGAATGAATGAAATAATTTGAAATGCTTGCTTGTATCTTGTAAATTACTAGAAAACAGAAATGTGATCTCTGAATCAAGGTCTTTAAAGAAAAACATAAAAATCTCACCAGAGTAGAAACTCATATACTGACAATTTACTCCAATTTCTTTTTCTTTCAAATAGCCCAATAGAATCCTGCCAGAATTTCTACAAAGATTTCACATTACAGATCGACATGGCTTTCAATGTGTTCTTCCTACTCTACTTCGGCTTGCGTGTAAGTAGTGTGTTTTTGATAGCACGGAACAGAGAGGGAATATAGTGATTAGATAGGGATAGTCTTTGAATACAGCCTGACTTTACAATGGCTGGACAAAATTAAGCTACTTTGTAAAATGCATGGGCAAAGCCTTTGATTGAGAACATTTAGACAATAATACTAAGCATCTAAGGTCACTAAGATGACCAATAAATTATAAGCTAAGCTATCTGTTCCAGAATCTTCTTGTGTGGTAGAAAGTGTACTTGTAGTTCAGTGCTGGTCAGTGCTGTCGAATCTAATCTCAGTGTTCTCAGTGGAGTGATAACAACCTTGGCAAGACTAGTGAATACTTTGTCTATTCCTCTGCTGCCAGATATGTCTTTGGCAGTTGAGGGTTGAGATAGCAGCTAGTAGAGCTGCTATGGTCAGTTTTATGCACATCCCCTTCCCCATACTGCTAATGAATGCTTTGCAGAAGCTCTAAATACTAGTCAACATGCTGAAATGTCTGTCCTTAGAATATACTCAGCACTTTCTGAAAATCCAGTAATGCTGTTTCAAGATCTAAAATTCGGGAAATCTGAAACGGTTAGGCACTGTTAAAAGTTTGGGCCAGTAATGCTTGCAATTCAAGCTGCTGAGGGTTTTGTCTGTTTTTAAATATGCTTTGAAAACTAGCTTTGCTCATTGTTAACTGGAGTATCAGGGGGAAAAGGCCTCACAGATAACAGAACTACAATGAAAATCTCATGTGAGTAGAAAGCCTGTCACATTGGTCTTTAAACTTGATACAAATATTGCTTCTTGATCATCCTTTGCTCATTTTGCTCCTGAATCACAGAAGCACCTATGTCGCAATGATAGTTGAGTTCCTCCTATTTCACTTCTGACCAACTTTTCCTCATGATCCAATAAGGAAATCTGTTGCAAATCTAGGTTATTTCATTACCTAGTCTAGGTGCAGTGTCTAACCTTTAGCTAAATAGATACACTCCTTCAGGATTTACACTACTATGTATGCATTCTAAGCTGGATTTTAAAAGCATATAGTGTAATAGCCCCTAATTCTGAAGGATTTGGGGAGCTTTTGTAGATATGCAACCATGCCCTGCAATATAGGTTAACTTTTTCACATAACAGATTCATGCACAGTACTTGTGGACTTTAAAGAACCATTTATTTGGAAGTATCCAAATGCTTTGTGTATTTTGTGCTAGTGATGTTCCTTTGTTTTTACCAAGACAGTTAAAATTATGTATCAGCAACTCTTACTCAGAGCAGTAGCTTAGACTACATTATCAAGAAGCAGAGTGCAATAAGAAAGAATATACTAAGAGCTGATACTGAAACTGTCATATCCAGACTGTATGTTTTATGGAAAGGAGAGAGAGTACTGTAGAGTCCACTCTGGTCCTGTGGACTGAACACATTTCAGCAGTTACAATATGTGAGATGCACTGCTAGAACACCCTATTGAGTTTTACTTTCAACCAGAATAAAACTTTGTGTTATCCAAAACTGCTTAGTGATGCACACTGGAGTATGGTAAGTGGGGCTGACAAGAATTCACTTCAGATTTGCAATTCTTATCTAAGTTAAAATGCTAAAATAAGTGTAACTTCAGTCCTGCTGAACTAAACAGGAATTCCTGAGGAAGAGGTGTTACTTGGTTGTGTGGATGCAAGAATTGGATCAATAATGAATTTTCTAATTATGTAATACGCATCTCATACCTCTAGCTATTTTGTTTGTCCTGTTGGTTTTTTTTGATAAATATCTCCTCTAAAGGCTCGCTTGCAAATTAAAGTATTTGAAGAAATATTTCAAAATTCCACCCATCTCCATCTGTTCTCCCCAAAATGAAGTTGCAACTCAAAATCATATAAATATTACCATAACTTTAGTTCTGGAAGATGTTTGTGTTCAAACACATATGTATCCATTTAAAAATCTTAATTGGCTAGTATCCAATTATATGGGAACTTAGCAGTAAAGTCTGCTGTCACGCTTTAGGGTCAGGGCAGACCACTAGACCCACAACAGATGCTCTCTTGTTAACCTCCCTCCCTCCCTGAAGAGGAAGAGAAAAGGAATAAGGGAGAGAGACATAGATTAGAAAAGGAAACTAGAACAGCTTTAATGAAAATGAATAATAATAATAAAATGGAAAGTATGCAAATATATACAAGAGCAATATCGAACCCAAACCCCCCTGATGGCAATTACATCACTGTCATCACTGATGTTGTGGACCAGGCACCCAGAAGTCCTAGACTGGGCCCGGCATCAGGTGGGAATCGTGTTCAGGAGCTGGATTCCGGTACTGGATTCAGAAACACGCAGATCGGATCAAAGGCTGAACAGACAGAGCCTTCCTTGGATGCTGGCCGTTGAAGAAATGAGGAAGAATCCAAGAAGGGGCCCCCAGCAACTAAATATGGCTTTTATGGGATGGAATACCCTGTTGGTCGGTTTTAGGGCACTTGTCTGTCTGCTCCTCCCCTCAGGTTTGGCCTTTTACTTTCTGCACCCCCCAATGTGGTACACAGGATCTAGCTGGGGCCTTGGTCTGCACACCAATCCTTGATACTAACTCTGAACATCGAGTATTATCACTGCTAGAAGCAGGCAGTGTCTACAAAAACATGGTGTTAATTTCAGAAAGTGCCACTAGTTAAAGGAGCTTAACTGAAAGGTGAAATCACTGAACAGAATTATTCTGCTCTAACTCAAACCAGGACATCTGCAAACTGCTGATGAAAACTTAAGTCCAAACTGCAAGGGTTAGCACGTAATCAAAGATAGGGTCTGGCAGAGATATGGCAAGTATGGATGAAATCCTTCTTTGGAATAAACAGACTTATGATAGTACTTCTAGAAGAACTTGATAGCTTCAAGCATGGTAGAATTGCTTCTGTAATACAATTGTCTTATATAGTCACTAATTATCTAAATGAATAACTTTTTAAATACTTCCATAGAAAAGTATGAGTGGCCTTTACAGTCAACAGACTTTGTTTTCATTTTTGAATAGCACACTCTAATCTTTTTGAAAGCCTAAAGGTTGTGCCCTGTGAAAAGATAAAATGCAGATTATAATAAATATTAAAGGTTATGAAAATACTGATCTGATGTCTTAAACTTTTACTTTCAAATATTCTGACTACTTCTAAATTCAACAGAAGGAAGTAAAAAAACTTCTGGTGAAACTGGAAATTTTTGTTCGGTTTTCATGCTGAAGCATCGATGTTGAGTAATACAGACTAACAACATGTCAATTTATTTTTTTGTTCCAAATCTTTTCCAAGGCAAAAGCTGCTCATGTTGTCTGTCTTCATACTTTCTTGACATCAGTAGAGTCTCATTTCCAGCATTTTGTCTGGGATTCCAGTGCATTTGATATGCACCATAAACATTTTCTGTTGAAGTTTAAAAGTAATTCTAAAGTAAGGAGATTAAGTGGATGATCTTTGTGATGCGCTAAAGTTTTATATTTACTTGTATATTTGTATTTCATATTTATATAAAGCACATATTTTAATTATTAATTGAATGTGCATAGTAGTTTGACCATGGATGAATAGACAAGTTCAAACTATGTGTCTAAGTCTGCCAATTTCCCTAGACTGCTTTTGTTGTCAGGAGGCAGGTATTACGTCATCCATGGCAACAGTTTGAAGGACTGAAGTCCTGCTACAGTTCCAAAGCATGCATTGTAGAAATCATCATGGTGATTCCGTCTGGGTAGGATAATAATGGGACTCTAAAGTATCATGTATTTAGAAACCTGTGAACAGCAAATACATCATAGGGCCAACATGTTAGGTGTGCTAGAGCAAAGGTGATATACCTACACTTTTCTCATATTACTGATACATTGTTAATAAACATGGAGAAAATGATTTTTTGCACCTATATTACGAGTCATCATATAAATGATCTGTCTCATCAGTTAGACCTTTGATTTTAATCTCAGTGTTGTTATCAAGAAATGCACAGTAAAGACTAGTTTTGGTGAGACATGCTGTTTTGTCTGAACTGACCTAAAGCATCAATTACTTCTCTACTAACTTTGGAATTTAATGTTTTAAAATGGAAAATATTCAACATACTTAAAACCACCATGAGCATAATTGGATTCTTACACACTTTTTTTTATATCCTCTTTTCTGCAGTTCATAGCAGCCAATGACAAGCTATGGTTTTGGCTAGAAGTTAACTCAGTAGTAGATTTCTTCACGGTCCCTCCAGTGTTTGTGTCAGTATATTTAAACAGAAGTTGGCTTGGTAAGTAAAATAGTTTTTCCTTTCAATAGGTGTTACAAAAAATGCTTAAACTTTACACATTTTAATGGAGAATTTCTACATCTTGTGGCATTGTGTAAGCAGAAGGAAGTTACCAAAGTTGTTTTTGCAGTGAATTTGCCATTTCAGCAGGCAGGTGGGTTACATCAGAAAAAGCACTTACTAAGTCCGTTTTGTTCTTGAGTCATTATTAAAATCTCCTACTCTAAGCGGTGGTGAACTCCAGCTTGGAAGTACTGTGTAATATGAGGCGATTTGTATAAAATGGTATTATTTGATGTAATTGTCTTAGCTTATGACATAAACAGGTGATCCATACCATTCATTCACTGAACTGGATTGCCATGAATTATTGTCAACAATGAAACCAACAAATTTTCTTCACAGTTTGAAATAATATAGCTGCATTTTAAATCCATTAAAACCAACATATTAGGAAGATTTGTTTAGACTGGGCTTAACATTTGTGTAGGACTGCTAGGAATGCGTTAGAAAAGACTACACCACATGTAAAAGAGAATACAAAATGACAGTGGAACAGACAAAAATAAATCAATTCAAGAACACTCATAATGTGGCATGTAAAGTTTCTTGTACAAATTATATATTCTCTTTAGTTAAGTAAAATTAAGGTCAAAATTTGGGAGATTTTATTCAGGGAGAAGCTCCTAAAACTGGTATATTTTGTGACTGAAACATCTTTAGACAGCATATGAAACATCACAATTTGACAATTCATTTCTTCAGAAATACAGACGCTCATTGTCCCTAAAAACTGAAGAGAGTGTTCATCTTAATTTTCACATGGAAAGGAAAATAAAAGGATCTTTTATAGTATTAATATTGTCAACTTAATGCAGAAGTGCAAAATACAAAAATTGACTAATTTCTGTTGTATCAAAATAGATTAACTAAATGTATAACCATGTTAGATGATTGCTGTCTTCACATGCTTCTGTCATGTATGGAAAATGAAGTAATGCTTTTTGAAGGAGAAGATGTCATGCAGTTCCTTATTATGGTAGGAAATCAAATATAAAAAGAACGTATGTAAATAAAAAACAATCTGATGCTTAGAAGAAATTTGCTGAGTTCACTAGCTGTAACTCAGTCCCAGATTCTTTGCATTATGTGAATTAAAAAGATGCATTTGAATGCGACATATCAGATTTTCCCAGAAGTTTAAGATTGATACCATTGGAGATGAAGGCTATCTAAGAGTAAAAATTAGAATCACAGAATCCTTAGAAAAGGAATATAAAATGAGAAAATAGCAAAACTGCAAAATTTGGGAAGTAAGGCAAAGAAATAATTATTTGAGACAAATACCCTTTGTGAAAGTTACTGCATAATTGACTATCTCATGGTGACACTGCAATCTAGCAGTACCAATAGGAATAATGAGAGAGTTTGCCCATTTAGCAGTTTCTACTGGATAGTTTTGGCAAGATTTATGTCATTTTGCAGGCAGAGCTAAACATTGTACTTAAATTTATTTGTAGAGTTGAAAGGATTTCCAGCTCTTTCAATTACAGTAGTGTCACTTTTTCTTGATTTCTTGTTTATCTGTTTTGTCATGGAATCCTCCTGAGACATTTATCACCTGCTGAGACACAGAATTTTTTTTATTTATGTATTTTATATAGTCACCTTAGAAGTGACATATTTACAATGTTTGAGAATTGCACCTGTTTTCACTGTATTTATTCCAAAGGGATTTTCACTTTAGGTAAAATCATCCTTAGTGAAATAATTCACTAACTAAAAAAACTTGAATTATTGAGGTCCCTGACATAGCTGTAAATTGGATCAGCAAGTTATTATTTTGAGATGCTGTGATGATGGATTCTTTTAAGCAAATACACTGAAGTGTAGTAGTGTATGTATTTACACCTTTTAAAGAAACAGTAAAATTTGCTCTGCCTGTGGAGCTCAAATACTTTGGGCGTATTTGTAGGCAATACAATAGCAGGACTGGGAGTGTGAGTGGAGGAGGAAGGAGGGTGTTTCGACTATATTACTTACAGTTTCAGGTTAGATGCCTGCTTTTCCTTTTTTATATTTTTTTATAATTGAGATAAATGTCCAACTCTTTTGCAAACAGTAGCATTTGTGTAGATACTTACACATAAATGAAAGCTGTGCTTTATAAAATGATAAACATTTCTTGCACAATAGCCTACAAGAAACTTTCGGATAGGGATAGACAGACAGTTCTCCACTTCTAATGCAGGATTCTGTGGAGTGAGGAAAATCTTCCTAAGGGAAGAATGATAATAGAATGGATAGAGTTTCTCGCTCTTGAGATTTTACAGGTAATTTTGACAGTCCATTTGAATAGATGATTTTAATGTATTGCTTATTCTTGACTCTCTCTTTATGGTCTAAGTGAAGACAGGCTAAAAAAGTTGTTGGATAAGAAAAATTGCAATGGGAAAAACAATGCCCTGGTAAAATGTGTGGGTTTTTTTAACACAAATTCATCATGATTTGAGTATCATAGCTGTTTCAGATTCAGATCTTTATTTCTGTTGGTAGCTTGTGGTCTGTCAAGTTAAGAGAGCCCTGCAACAAATTAACATTATCCAGTTGTATTCGGTAATGATTCGCAAACACTCTACACACCACTTAAAACTGTTGTTCTACCTTCTGTGACAGCAAAGGCACTCCAAATAACTAGCATGCCCTTTAACATGTTCTTGTATGCTTATGAAAAAGGAAATATTGATTTTATGAGCAGACTGTACTGGAATAAGTCGCCTTGACAAGATGGCATTGTTAGAGGAAGATTAAACATGTAAAATCTGATCTTGACTTCACATTTACAAGGATATGCAAATAAGGAACAGTCATCCTTAGAACTACAGTGATTTAAATAAAGTCCAACATATAGGTTTTATAGTGTCTCATGTTACTGAATCACAGAAATTAAAGATAGAAAAGATCTATTAAACAATACATTGTCTTTTTCTGACTTCAGGAAAGATGTGCTTCATCTATTCTACTGTACAAAATTTCAGGCAATAGAAACTATTTGATTCCTAATGGATTCTATTATCAGGAAGATTTATTTCGTCATTATTCTTCCCTTATACTCCTTTTAGTCTAGGCTGCTGCTGATGCCATGCTATTATTTCATAAAATAATTCAAGATTTACAATGGCGAAAAGAAGATGAACAACAGATGCAAACATAGACACATGTGTAGCATAGAGAACAAATCTCTTTGTGTGGTGATTAGCATAGTTCTGGAAAAGAGAGGATTTTTTTTTCCCCAGTTCTTGCTCAAATTCTGTTCAGGTCCTGTTACAGGTATCTCAATTTTGGAGGAGACTTGTGGTCTCATTATCAGTTCCTGGTCTGAGAAGACTATTTCTAGCATCTCTGGTAGACATTGAGTTATTTTCCTGAGTCAGAAAATGAAAGTGGTTTCCATTTGTGGAAAGAGATAGATGGCTTTGGAGAAAAAGCAGTATGTCTTATTAAGATAGGTAAGCTGGTGGTGTGAATGTCTCCTGGCCTTCCAGCAAGTGTGCTTCAAGATGAAGCTGTAGTTAAAAATGTCTGTCATGAAAACATTTGTTTCAATATCCTGTAGACTTTTTTTTATGTAATCTATACAGAACGGCTCAGTCTGAAACCACATTTGATCTGCAGAACACTTTATTCCTTCTTGGAAAATATGTATTTTTTAATGAAACTTAGAGGAGTACTTTAGTTGTACTGACACAAAGAAGTGTTTTGATAACTAGATTGTAGGGATATCAGTGTGAGAGAGGAATTATGAGCTCCAACGCTTTGTAATGTTCTATCTCTTTCTTAGCACCTTAAATTTGCCATCATTTGCAATGTTTTTGTTGGTGAAGTATTATGCGGTTCTGCCATCTATTGGCAAAAACTTTGAATACACATCCAGTTTCTACAATATTTCGTACAAAGCTGGTGTATTTTACACAGCTTTAAAGCATTTCATGTAATTTTACTTACATTATAAGTTACTTGTATATAATGGTTGCTAAATTCTGTAACATTTCCTGGGATAATTCTATTTTCTGTATATGTTTATATGCACTATGTTTCTGTATAGTAACATGTCTGTGTATGCTTTAAATGCCTTCAAACAGCTGTCAGAATGAATTTAATGAAAACAGTTCTGAACATTCAGTCTACTTGGTGATTTGTCTATAATATATCATTGGATGGAGTATATCACATTTATATTATATGCAGACAATAATATTTTGCTTTCTTCTAGGTGCCTTAATCTGTTTGCTTTTCACAGCGCATGTACGTTTTGACAGAGTACCAGTTAAAGTGATACTCAGAACAGGCTTTTAAGTTGTTACAGTATAAATAGCAAAAGGTAATCTTATGACAAATACATATTTGTCATAACATCCACAATGAATTCTTATGAATATTTTGCATACAGTTGTGAAAACATACTTCTCCTTCTCTGTTCCGCTGATGAGAAGTCAAACAGCCGAAATACACTGGAGCAGAGGAGAAACACAAGGAGAGTACTAGTCTCAAGTGTCATTACTTTTTCTCATCTTGCAGACATTCATAGAAACTGTTTACTTGCTTCTCTGCAACTCTGAATTTGAAGTATACTGGATAATTTAAATCATCCAGTTTGCAGTCTATCACTGTCTGTGAGTGGTACTTAAACACTACGTAGAAAATTGACGTTACATTCATTCTGATTTCTATTCTGCTCTGATTTGAGAAGGGACATGGGTAGGGGAGTATCTTGGGTTTTCCTGGGTGAATGAGTGACAGGCTTAGCCCAAAAGTAGTGATACCCACTGAATGTCAACATTCAGTTGCTATTGCAAGTTAATATCGTAGCTATTATCAGTTATATTGCTTCAAGTACAAGTCCTTTAAGTAAAAGCACTTCTTAGTTTATATGGTTGTCTGGCTGTACTACTTTGACTTTCTTGCATAATTTTTCCTCCTGTCTCCTTCTGAGAGGAAAAACTTGACTGAGCAAGAATGCATCTTTAGTGAAAAACAAAAAAAAATCCAGTCTTAAGTTTATGGTTACCTGTAAACAAATGCACACAATTTTTTGCCATCCTGCCTTGCACGTGATCCCAAGCCCTGCTGGTCACTAGCTTGTTCTCTTCATTATCAAGCATTACTCCTCTAGTATCATTGTTTAACTTTATTAACATGGATTTTACTTTTCTTCCAGAATATTAATAGAAGTATAAAATAACTTAAGGTCAAGAACTCATCCCTGACCAGACTCCCAGGGAAGACATTCTAAGTTCAAGACTTAATGGTTCTTAGTCCATTTGATGAGTATAATAGCAATATTGAGTAAATCACATCAGTATTTATGGTTTTATCACTCAGAATGACATTTAATGGAAAAGCTAATAGGATAGGATGCTTTTTCTAAAATGTAAATATAATTCTTTATCTTGACCGCTTAATTGCTCTGTAGTAGAATTCTTTGTTTTGTCCGAGATTGATTAATAAGACTATGGTTACTTCTTTTAAACATGGAACTTCTATAAATTATATGTACCAGATTCACTGAAATTCACATTAAGCAGTTCACACAGTGAGTTTTAAAACTATTGGATGCGAGTTACCAAGACATGATGACTTTAAAATGTCTGACTTAAATGGATGTATTTATTATATTCTCCTTAGTCACACTAGGCAGGCAAGTATGCCATCATTATACGATTGACTTTTTCTCAGTTATAAAATATATATGGGATACTTCTGTTTTTTTGTTTTGGGTGGTGGTTTGTTTTTTTCATGAACAGTAAATGTAAACAGTATTTCCATTCAAGCAGCCTCAATTTGAATTCCATAATCACTTTTTCCTTGTCTGCCAAGATGAAGTCTATAGACAACCCTCTCTTGAATGAAACACTCTTAGTATTCTTTTATGGTCATAATATTTAGAAATTCTAAAGGTATATTAACATTCTTCAGCATATGCTTTTCAGATAGATATTTTCATGGTGTAAATCAATTTTTTTTTTCCCGCATATATTATACAAAGGAACATAAACAAGTAGAATTTACATTATCTGATATACCCTAATTGTCTATAGTCATAACTGGTTAATGTTTTATTTCATGTTTTTTTCTGGACATTAATCCATAAACATTCATGACAATAGTCTGCCAAATTTAATGATTCGGGAACACAGAATATCATTTTGGTATAGATGGACTTCTAAATTCTAAGTAGTTTATAATACTGATTTTAACTTTTTCACTCACATTTTATTCAGTAATACTCCCTCTAGGATAGTAATAGGATGGTAACATTAAGTATACAGAATTTATGCTGAAAAATAAATCACTGCAGTTCCTCTTAATAACTAAACCTGTATAATGTTTGGCTAGGTTGTAATGTAATTTTTTTCTTTCCATATCCCTTCCTGTCTAATCAAAATATGTTCTCAAAAGCCGGATGTTATGTCATAAAACACTGTAATTAGTTTTATTTTATCTTGATTTTTATTATCAGCTTAATTTGTTTATGACTGCTCTTATGTTCTCTAACTGTTTCAGTGGTTTTAAGTCCTTTCTGCTCACATGAAGGCTAGACAAAATGTACAGTTTTGTCTTTAATAGAATGTGGGATAATGTTATAAAAGAAGAAAATCTTTTCTCTCAAACTGCTTAGGGAACCTGTAATTCACTTAGGCTGTCTTCCGGCAGTTGTATTCCTTTGTATGAGGGATATTTAAAAATGTCTCTACAAATGCTTATAGTGTCCAAAAAGTTGATTGCACTATCATTCATCAGATGCTTTCCAAATTTTCCTTAGCTATCTACAGCATGTAACTAACCTGCACACTTTCTTAAATAGTAATGAGAGATAAGATTAATTTTATTTTTTATTTAACTGTTTCTTATTTTTAAAAGTAATCTGAAGAAAGACTAGTTGAAAATAAAATTTCATGTGTTGCCTCCAAGATAGTATGTTAACTTGTATAATACCATATAGGCATTCAACTTATTCATTATACATTATCCAGTAGTTTTTCCCTCTGACATCTTCTTTCACTGATTTCTTGGTACCTGAATGTGAGTAATGTTGTTGGAGAGTGTGATCTTCTCAAATTTGAAATTTCTGTGCTTGTTGTTTACACTATTTTATACTTTATAAGTAATATCTGAATCAACCTGAAACCAGAAGTCCTTATACCTAGAACATGAGGATTTATATACATAAGTTTTATGATTTCTGGTGAGTATCTTTGAGCTTTAGCTCATTTTGTATTTCTAATCATTTAACTTCTGTAACACAGACTAAAGGATCTCTTTTATATTCTAAATTCTGGGCTAAATGTAGTGAAAGATCGACATAGTGCTCATTTTGGTGAGACACTGGAACAGGTTGCCCAGAGGAATTGTGAATGCTTCATCACTGGATGTGTTCAAAACTAGGTTGGATGGGACCTTGCACAGCGTAGTCTGTTGGGAAGTGTCCGTGCCTATGGCAGGGGGGATGGAGCTAGATGGTCTCTAAGGTCCCTTCCAACCCATTCTATGGTTAATTCAGTAGTGTGATACATGAGGTTGGTTGATGTAGAAATTAAGAAAAAATTGCATTATACAGTTTAAGTAAATTTTAAAGAAAAATGATCAAACAAAACCAAGCTGGCTATGTTCCTCCTGACCGTATTGCAAGACTGAATTAGTCAAATTCTGATGAGACTGGAATTGGTATAAACTGGTGTAAAGATAGTTGGACTCTCACTAGAAAGATTAGGAGTTCAGAATTCCATACACGATATTAGAAAGCTTGTAATAGTGGCTGTTCTTACTTAATATCAGAGCTCTAAATGAACTCATGTACTCAACTGAGACTGGAGGTTTGTGTAAGTCAGATCATTCATATTCTTTCGATAATTTTTTGGCAATTTCTTCACTCAACTTTATATATACCACTTTTTACTACTGGTTTCACATCAATTTTTTGAATGCCTAAGGTTCTCTAATACTTCTGTACTTACAGTGTTCGTGCTTACATTATGCAGGACTTAGTCTTGATTCATTCCTGACCACTAGACATTTAGCATTCATTAACCTTGTTATCGCCTTCAGTAGTGTTCAGTGTCATACTATCCCAAATTCTAAATAATAAAATAAAAGTATTAGCAGTCCATAACTGGAAGGGCTCTGCATCACAAAAGCGTCTCTGAAGTTATTGGCAACTTCAGAACTACTTGCACTGCAGTAGCGTACCTGATGGATCGCCAGAAAGTCTTTGCCAGTAAAACTGATGGTGCTCAGAGTGTAGTATTTGCTTGTTCTTTGAGTGCATGCTTCTTGATCTTTCTGCTACTTTCCCCAGTTTATTCTGTTCAGAGAACATTTTAATATGGAGCAGTGTTAAATAAGCTGCTACTAAACTTTGGAGTACATTTTTTTTCCGTTCAGGCATTATAATTTTTAATTATTTTTGAAAAAATTGTTACATTCTGTTTTCAGATTTTGTATAGGCCTATGTTAGTTATGAAACATTTTGCTCTAAATCTATCTACCAATATAAATTCTCTGATTTGATATATATCTATAGGGATATGAAGCCAAAGAATTTGAATTTTCGTGGTATTTTAGGTTCCAGCTAGCTAAGCTTATCTTGTCTTCAAAATTGCTCAGGCATTTCCAGAAGTAGGCTTCCTTATGAAATCTTCTTAGCTGCTACTTCAGGTCAAAAGCTGAAATGCTGGAGAAGCAGCCTCTTTGACTTTATCAGCTCTTTTGTTTGTTGCTAATAAAAATATAGCAGATGGTAGATAAAGATCAAAACCAGATTAATGCATGTTTTAATTTAAAAATAGTATTTGAATTTAGAAAAAAATGTGGTTTTCCACAAAAGTAAAACTTCTAGTATATAAAACTTTTTCTTTCTAAAGTCATTTTCATGTTTCAGTTATAGATGATTTATATAGGGGAATTATTTTGCCACCTTTTTAACTTTGACATAAAGTAGATGAAAATGTGCTGTACAGGGACAGGTCTAGTATACAGCATTTTGTTCATCATTGCCCTGCAAGAAGTGCTATTTTTATTGAAAATAATAGTATTGTAGCAACTCTGTGGATGTTTAGCTGAAAAGAATTGGCCATGTATTAAGTGTCAAGTTCAATTTCAAGAGGTTTTCATTCAAGTCCAGGATATCTGGAGACTATAATCTGCATAAGCAAAGGAAAAATGCTGTAGTCCCTCATAAGCAAAGAGGACTGAGAGCAAACTGATTAAGTCTACTGCATTGTGAGATTTCCAAGGTACTCACAACTCTCCAGTAGTTATTTCTCTATTATCACCTAGTTACTCTGCTGTTCAGTATAAATTGTCTATCAGTTTTATTATCTTCCTAATTGCTGATTATCTTTTTCTTTGATCAACCCCTTACTGTGTGGAACAGTTTTCTTCAGAACTGGAGGAGATTTTTATGTACGGGTGTGCTCATACATAGAGATACACTGGTTCCTTTGCAACCACTGTCCATCCAGCAATTAATGCCAATCTTATTCAAAGTTATTTTTATAGTGGTTAGTTGGCAGGTAATATGTATCATGACGGTGCGACAGTCAATGAACCTCTGAGTCTTTACATGTAAAATATTGCAAGTAAAATTGAGATGCGATAATTTGTAAAGCAAATATTGTGATCCCAGCTTTTATTTTCTCTTACATTCTGTATCAACACTGAGTTTGGATTCTTCTGCATTGTTTCACTTTCCATTCTATTGTGGGCAAAGATAGCACTGTAAAAGCAGAGATCCAGAAAACAAACTGAGATTAGGTTCATCTGGATTCCCTCATGCTCACTCTTATCTTGGAAATTCATCTAAAGAAAATGATATACAATTGCATGCAGGGCACCAGTGGAAAAGAGCAAATGATCCATACATTTGGAGGAACAGCATCTTCTAAGAAAACATTAGGAAGCATCATCTAAGAAAACACTTACTTTTCTAGGCACTGGTTTTAATCTACTCTAAGAGTACACAGAGATTTTCCCTATCTGTTCTTCATGGTTTGCTAACATTGGCCTATTAGTGCAAGCATTTGTGTGTACTTGAAACTCACTGTGAATTTGCTTCTTGGTAGGTGAATTGCAATCAGATTTTCTATCTGACATGAATTTAAAGAGAGGATTTTTAAATGCTACTCCCTTTACTGGATTTATTCTCGATTCAGCCTTAGTGCTGAATTTCTCAGACTTGAAATTCTCAGACTTTGTATTTAAATGTGATACAATACTGAACAGATGACAACTGTTTTTTTGGAGTTGGCACGGGGTGAAATAAGGGATACTGAGAAGTGATGTGTGGACATACACGACAGCTGTATTTCCAAAAACATGTTAAAACACCATACTCTTTGATTTCTGTGAAATTTTATGCCTAAATTCTTAATCCGACAGCTGGTATAAAATATTCTGTTTGTTGTTATTACAATATAAACGTCCAAGATGTGCAAGGAGTCATTCTCTACACTGACTAAAATGGCATCACTTCTCTTGGACATACATAAATAATTTATGAAGTTTGGTGCCCATCTGGTCAGAAACTGGAATTACTTCTTTTTACACTTGGAACATAACCAAGTATAGAATTTTGTGGTGTATCGATTTCATAAACAGTTTTTCATAATGAATATATCTGTATGTGTCTACTTATATCTAGTCTTTAAATATATCCTTTGTGAAATTGAAAAGCTAAAGAAGATTCTATAGCTAGAATGTATTATATCACACTGGTTGATTAGAACTGAACTATTTGTCTTCTTTTTAAGTCTTCGAAGTATGCTCGTTGTGTCTTTGGCAGTTATGGCCTGTACATTGTGACTCATGGGAGCAAAGACAGGCAGAATTGCAAACCTTTTTTTAAACCATTGTCCTGCAGCATGACTCAGGTTTTAGATCTGGCTTTTGTCCTTCCTTTGCATTTATTCTTTTAATTTGTCCTGCCCTATGGTTACAACCTCTCAGAATAGCATATTCCTGATTTTAGTGCAATTTGTTCCTGATGAATGCCAGCAAAAATTATAGATGCTAACGTCATTCTTCAGGAAGTGAAAATACTGACTTTTAGTGCCACCTCTCTGCAATAGTAGTTTGCTGAGGTGTAACCTTTTATTTCAAGGGTAATCTTGATTTTAATAACATCATCAGTAAAGTGACCGGTTCTCCAAAAATCAAAGAAATATATACATATATATGTATTTTACATCCTTTTTGAATATGGACTTCAGTAAGTCCATAAGTATGAATATTCCTTGTACTTTCCTTCATGCTTTCAGCCTTTCATTAAAAATGGCAGCACCGTAAGTTTGGTGGGATAATAGTTCCTTTATACAATATCATGCTTACAAGATAATATACTGATTTTATGTAAAGATCTGCTATTCATTCACTATGGGGTATATCTTTGCTTGTCTTATGGAGTGTGACGTAGTCATTGCCTGAAGTGATATAAAGCAGCAAAGTTAATGTTTGCATAATAGCGACTATTTTTTTTATTGCTAGTGCCAAGCTTTCTGAAAACGATTTAATATCTTAAGACTTTGAGCCTGGGAGATCAAAAAAATAAACAATGCAACTACGTGCATTTCTTCAGGAACTCAAGTTTAGATTGTAAATTTACCTTCTAAATCACTTTGTGAGATTAATGAGCAGTAAGTGCTTGGCAGAATGAGCATTAGATTGTTCTGGTTTCGTCATAACCCATCCCATAGACAATGCTACAAAGCTGTACCAAAAAGTAGCAGTAGGCCAACCTGTATAGTTTTTATGTTCAGACACATGAGTTGATTTTGATTTGTTGTTTTTTTTTCTCATTTTTTTTTTTCTGTGAATAATAGTTCTACCCTTTTTGTCATAGGACCAATGAAAATTTTATGGCTATTTTTTGTAGAACATTGGAATTTACATGGTAGTTTCAGAAGTAGCAACCTGAGTGAGAGGAAGGATATGTGGAATGTTTTGTGTTGCCTTACTGTAAAATAAATTCAAAAGAAATTTTCAGGGAGAGAATCGTCACTGGATATAAAAAAGTTATTTTTCCTCTACAACAGATTTCTGCCTGTGTTTCATGTTTTTTCTAGATTGTGGTTTTGGGCACAACTATAAGCAGCTAGTATCCTACAGACGCACAGCAAATCAGTAGTCCCTGTCTAACCTGTACTTTAGAGGACAATCTTAGAACTGTAGAATAGTTTGGCTTGGAAGGGACCTTTAAAGGTGATCTAGTCCAAACCCCTGTAGTGAGTAGGGACACCTTCAACTAGATCAGGTTGCTCAGAGCCCCATCCAGCCTAATTTTGTTTCCAGAAATGTGGCTTCTGCCACCAGTCTGGGTAACTTGTTCTAGTGTTTCACTGCCCTCATCATAAAAAATTGCTTCCGTATATCTAGTCTAAAGCTACCTTTTTTTAGTTTTAAACTATTGCCCCTTGTCCTGTCACAACACACCCTGCTAAAATGTTTTTCCTTATCTTTCTTATAGGCCCCCTTTAAGTACTGAAAGGCTGCATAATAAGGTCTCCCCAGAGCTTTACCTTCTCCAGACTGAACAACTCCAACTTTCTTGGCCTTTTTTCGTGAGAGGTGTACCAGCCCTCTGATAATTTTTGTGGCCCTCCTCTGGACAAGCTCTAACAGGTTCATGTCCTCCTTGTGCTGAGGGCTCCAGAGCTGGACACAGCACTCCAGGTGAGGTCTCACCAGTGTAGAGCAGAGCTGCAAAATCACCTTCCTCAACATAGAATCATAGAACATTTTCAACTGGAAGAGACCTTCAAGATCTTCGAGTCCAACCTTTTCTTAGCCCTAACACCACCACTGAGCCATGTCCCTCAATGCAACATCTACCCGTCTCTTAAATACCTCCAGGGATGGCAACCCAACCACCTCCCTGGGCAGGCTGTTCCAATGCCCGACAACCCTTTCAGTAAAGAAATTTTTCCTAATATCCAACCTGAACCTCCTCTGGCGCAATTTAAGGCCATTTCCCCTTGTCCTATCCCTCATCACTAGGGAGAACAGACCAACCCTTGACTCGCTACAACCTCCTTTCAGGTAGTTGTAAAGAGCAATACGGTCTCCCCTCCATCTCCTCTTCTCCAGGCTAAACAGCCCCAGATCCCTCAGCTGTTCCTTGTACAACATATGCTCCAAATCCTTTACTGGCTTGGTATCCCACCTGTGTACCCTCTCTAACACCTCAATGTTGCTCTTGTAGTGAGGGGCCCAAAACTGGATACAGTACTCGAGGTGTGGCCTCTCCAAAGCTGAGTACAGGGAAATGATCACCTCCCTACTCCTGTTGGCAACACTATTTCTGATACAGGCCAGGGTGCCACTGGCCTTCTTGGCCACCTGGGCACACTGCTGGCTCATGCTCAGCCAGCCATCTGTTGACACTCCCAGGTCCCTCTCTGCCCGGCAGCTCTCCAGCCACTCCTCCCCAAGCCTGTAGCACTACCAGGGGT
>VWZK01012570.1:32117-51301 GCA_013396935.1 Baryphthengus martii
ATATACAAAATTATAAAAATATAATATTTATATTCATCTTATAATTAATATTTATATTAATAAAATAATTACTTATGAGCCTCAGTAGGAGTAAAAATAATTGATTTAACAACTTTCCAAGAATACTGCAGAAATAAAGCCTTGATTTAAACATATCTTGCCACACACATCCTTGCTTTTGAGAGGAACCTCTTGACTCCACTGAGGTGATGAAAGTTGTGACCAAGTTTATTTTTGCCAGGACCTTTCCTTAAGTTTCTAGAAATAAAAAGTGGCTTATAGCAGTGGGATTGGGTAAAATAAGTGTCAGTAAAAAGGATGTATGAGAAGAATCTGCCCTAGACCTAACTCTAACAGTCATAATACCATGTTACACAACTTTTATGTAACTCCTGGCTGGACTGTCTAATACAAATTATCTTTAAAGCCTTCTTTTAATTTTATAAGCTGTGCATGTATATAATAAACAATGTACTTTTATTCATATGCCAAAGATCTGTAGCCAAATTATTTACTATCAGCATAAGTCTCTTTTAATAATTTAAGCCCTTAATCTTCTATAGTGTTTTCTTTTGCGCACACTCTCTTTGTGTATGTCTCACTGGCTGTGTAGTTGTCTGGGAACTGCTAATCGCACAACGATTTGAACACAAAAATTATATTTCTTTGTTAAAATATTTGCTTCTTTAATAGCTCAAGTGTAATCTATTTGTGTAGTTATAGTCTGATGAAAAAATTAGAGTAGATTTGTCATTGTAAAGAGAGACTGTGTCTATGTTCTCCTGCTCAAGTTTTTCAAATTAGGGTGGAGAGAGGGTATATTATTACAATGAAAGATTTTACGTCATTAAGATTTACCAATTTAATCAGCCATATACACAGTCTACTTTATCCAGGTTATCAGATCTCTTGCCCATAATCTCTTATTTTTCACTGAGCAATGTGGGAGCTTGGAGGACTGAGGAGTTTTGGATCTGTATATGTCTGACAGCCTGGAGGAGAAGGACACGTGCACTAGAGCTACCAACAGAACCTCAGTGATGTTTTTTCCCTATAGCTTTTAGACTATGTCTCCTCTCGTGGCTTCTTGCATATATTAAGGCTTTATGGTAGGATACTTCAACTATTAAGGAAATAAGTTTAAAACCTGGTAAGGATCTTGGAACTATTAAATATGGAACAACATTTTCAAGGTAATTGACATTTTGTATGCTGCTTGTGTTGATTTAATTGATCACTGTCATTGTAAGTGAATAATTGTTATAATATGAATTATTCTTTACTAGAGCTTCTTTTCTTTAATGCAGGTTTAAGATTTTTAAGAGCTCTTAGACTGATACAGTTTTCAGAAATTTTGCAGTTTCTGAATATCCTCAAAACAAGGTAAGACCTTTTCTTACATATTGCGTTAATGGCATCAGTGACAGAACATAAATGGATTAGGCTTGTGGTCCTAGTAATACAAGATTTTCTTTTCTGGAAAAAACCCGCTTATTATCTAATCTTTAAACCTGTTTCAGCTGATGAATGATCATTATCAGAATTATCAGTGTCAGCATCTTTTTCTATGCAATCAGTAGATTTTACTTGATATGTTGTTAGATTTGAGATAGCTGAGTAAGCCTGTGTGCTGATAAATTAAAATCAGACAGAATTATAGAACTCTGCACTGATTAAACATTGCTTCTCTCCACATAACCAGCCCATATTCTGCTGCCTTGGAAAAACAGAAATCAAAATTATTTCAAGTAAATACAGTTAAAAAGTATTTTGAGAAATAATTATTGTAGCTCTCTTTCATTTTTTTTTTATCTGAGCATCCTTCTTCACATCAAAAACATTAAAAATTAATGTTACACTGAGATATATTTCTATTGTGTCCATTTTCATTAACATTTGTTTCAAAGAATAATTAAAATGCTCCAAATAACCTTCTAGCTTTCACTGAATCTTTGGGCTATTAATACATGAAAGTTGTGCAGAAACAGCACAACTTTGAACAAAAGTTCACTTCGAAGGAAATAAAAAGGAACCTTACCGTGCTGTACAGTTGAAGACACATTGCCTTTCATCATTCTCTAAATTGCTGACGCTTTTGAAACCTTTATATGCCAGTAACTCCATTGACTTGCTGTGTTAATTAGTAGTGATGGGGAAATAGATTCTTGAGATTTGTACACAGTCATGGTAAACAGCTGTTTCTTCAACCCTTAACCTTGAAACTATTCTCTTTGGTGTGAAACTCTCACACCATCTGTCTTGATGGCAAAGAATACAGTTCTTGTCAAATAAAGCAATCAAAATCTAGTGAAGATGTATTCCAGTAGCTTAGAACACTAGCAGTATGGTCGAGCATAATTTGTGCAGGAGCTCACAATATCCAGTGAGTGTGCATTTAACGCACAACCACTTCACCAAAAGAAATGGCCGAAGAAGAAGCCCAAAGGATTTTGAATGAAAGCTAAAATCTCAAGAATGGTGGATTTGTAAACTTCTAGATCCATAAATGAAGGGATAATGCATTAATCACATTCAGTGTATTGAGAGCTGCTTATTGAAGATTGACCTGTTCATTTAAACAGCATTTCTCTTGTGCAAAGTTGATTCTTAGATTAGATATCATCATCTCTGTCATTATTTATATGATTGTCAAAATATCTGTAAATCTTAAATGCTGATTATTAGACAGCCTGTAAAGCAAAGCTTCCTTATACAACTACTTCAGTTTACTCAGCTGATTAAACCCCAGCAGTTCATCACTAACACATTTAACTTAAAAAAACTGTCAGTACCACAAGAAAGTTTCGTCTCTCCCTGTTCTTAGTTTGTCAGTAGAAAGACGTATTTGCTCTCTTTCACATCTTACTTAATACCCTGAAATTGACAAAATAATTTTGAATACTCTCAATGTTCACAAAGCATAATTTTGTAAAATGGATGAGTCCAATTAAAACAAATTAAGTGTATTTATTTTATAAACACTTTAAGCTACACCTGACAAATTTGACCATGTGAGTGCCTTGGATTTTATTTATCGTCTTGCATAAATTTAGCTTTTAGAAATCAGAAAATTAGAAAATGTCGACTTCAATGAGAAATTTTCATATTTTCAATGTGTTCTTAAGTAACATCACAAACAAGAACTATGGATCATGTTGTGGGTATGCTTTCTCTGTTACAGTGCCCTGAGCATTTGTGGTTAGTGGATGACAATCTTTAGTAATTTTGCAAGAGTTAGAATGGTTAAACTCTAGTAGTCCAGATAAATTTATTTTTAATTAAATAAAGTTTACTTCCCTGAATTCAAGCAGTGATTTCAATTACATAGAGTGGCCTTAAACTGTTATTATCACCTTAAACTCTTATACTATATTGTATGCTCTTGACCAGCTACTGCGACGTTGTTTTGCTCAGGGTTATTTAAAAAACTTATAGAATTAACATATTTTAGCATTTCTTGCAATCCACTTCTAAGGTTTTAATGAAATTTTCAACATCATGATTTGTGAACATAAAGACCAAGGGTTAATGAGAGAACGTGAATTATTGAACTGAGATTGCAAATTCAGTATACTGTTACTAGCTCTGAAATGATCATATAGGATAGAAAACAAAAAACTTTATTAAAAATTCTGCAAAAGATAAATGTTCTCTCTTTAAGGTGATATGTGTTTACATGAAAAAAAATATGGAACTAATTTGATTAGAGGCATTTTGGTGTGCTTGACTTTAATAAAAGTAAATACTGACAAGATGAGAAGCTGACAGGGTATAAAGGACACTGCTGTGGTTTTAATATTTATTGCAATTATAGAAAAAAATCTGTTCTCCTTTTCCTCTTTCCCTCAGTAAAGAAAAAAAATCTTTGCTCTTACGTATAAATTAAAGTTACTCCTAAAATTAGTGACTAAGATACGAGGATTAAAGGAGTGTATATTATTTACACAAGGGGTAGAAGGACCATTCCAAACACTCGAAGCTAAAGGAAGAACCTAAATGATGCAAAAATAGAGGCAGTGAGAAGACTAGAAAAGTAGTGTGGGAATATTGGTTGACAATTAGAATATGTGAAAAGTAAGTTAATTGTATTTGAGAAGAAGCAATAAATCAAAGTTTTACAGTGACTTATTAAAAGACTGTACTCTGCCAAGCACCGATTTGTTTCTCTAATTTGAAATTATATGTTTTTTACTTTTTTTTTTATTATTATTATTCCTGTATTTTAAGAAACAGAATGAATCGTGTGGTGTTCAGTTGAAAATTTCTCTCCACTGTTTTCTAATATTTTTCAACAAATCTATAGAGGCTTAAACAGGGCTCACAGTAAGGGATTTTGCACAGATGTTGGAAAGAGCTTAAAGAGGAGGAAAACGTTTGTGACTAATCCTTCATCTATATTTAGAATCTGGCAGAAACCCAGGGAGTATTTCATAAAGGAGAGATAAGGTACAATGTTTAATGAATCTGCAAAAATAAAATGTACCAAACAAGTAATGTAAAGAGTTATTTTTAATGGCAGCTGTCATTTACTTGTATTACAATACCATGCCAGTTAGTCTCCAGATATTACTGCATCACAAGCCTCTCCTGTTCTAAGTTCGGGTGAAGGATGATGTTTAGCCTTTCATAACAGAGCTTTGCATTAGCATGATTTCTATGGTTTTTTTTTAATCTAGGAACCTATTGGTCAGGGTCCTGTGCTGTGACTGAATGTCATTGCCAACAAAATATGAACCTTAACCAACCATACCTTAAGAGAGAATTAAGGAATGTGTGTTCATCTAGATGAATGCTAATTGTAGAACTGCTGGTATATTATCTGATTTGTGAGTACAATATTAATTACTGCGTCTGTCAGGTTACCCAATTAGATTTCTTTCCTAGTACATACGGATGCCCACTTCGCTAATTCCAACTGTTAAAAATATTTTTAATGGATCTGGTCTGATTAAGTTTCCAGGTTAATTTCTCAACTTTGTTTAGAGAATAATGCTTTTTTTTTTTTTTTTATTGCCCTTAAAGTAGTTATAAACAGAAATATTTATTAATTCTGGAAAACAGCTACTACTGCTAACACTTGACAGTGTTATTCTTTTGGAATGTATTGCTTTAGGAATAATAGTGATTTTTCTGGGCCATTATTCTTTCTTAGAAATGTTTTCAAAAACAATGGAGAGCTATTTTCAATACAGTTCCATGAATGGGCAAGGTTGTTCAGATATAGTAGTATATGGGCTTCAGTTCCTAATGTATTTCTTGAATATCCTTCCTAGCTTTTGAAATCACAGTGATTTTTGTAAGATGAGAGGGAGCAAACTTTACTTCTATTTCTTCCACAAGCTTTTGTGTGGTATTTTCCTACTGAACTTAGTGAGCTCCTTTCTTTAAAATTACTTCTGGCTACGATAGGGAACATACTACTCAGCGGGACTAAAAAGAGTTTGCAGAGTTTGAGTGGTAGGTTTTGATCTTTTTGGTTTTAATTTTAGAAGGTTTTTATTAAAGAATTGTGAATGTGAAGTATAAAATACTCTAGCTCCATATGAATTTCTACAAAGAAGTCCATAGGAGTTCATGCAAGCAGAATAACATGGAAATTACATAGGACTTTACACAGGAACTGTAAAATACCTAGAGTTGTTTAATTTTGGAATCATGATTTTTTTTCACAAAAGCAGCATGACGTTTACAGATTTACTGCAATAGTTCATTAATTGTTTGCTATAACTGTAGGAAAATAGTCTTGCCCTGTGGTCATGTATGCAAGTGTTAGCATGTGGTGCGTATGCAATGAAAACGCCCTCTTGCTGCTAATTTTTAAAGTCTCCACAAGTCTGGGATCAAAATCAAAATTAATATAGAAGAATATGAAAAAATGAAATATTAAAAAAAAAAATCAATCAGTTGTTTGTATAAATTCAATGTCCAGCAGCTAATGTTAATTGGCATTGCTCAGTTTAATTCATTGGCCGTTCATAGATGTATTCTGAGGTTCCAGAATATTTACGTGTAAATAATTGCTCAGGCATATAGCAATGAAAAATTAGAAGGTGAGTATACTGATAAGCAACCAAATTATTTTTGAAAAAGCATTATTTATTTTTATTTGTTTGTTTATCAGTATAGATGTAGCTAAGATCTCAATTTGTCCTACTGCTCTCAAATGCATTGGAATTTTTCTTTCAAGCTATCTATGCAAATATGAACTCTGCAAAAAACAAATAATACATATTTTACATGGACTTTTGATTAAGGCTTTTGGGGAGCCTGCTCCTTTTCAGAAATCAAACTCCTTCAGTCTGAAGTTTGCTGTTGTACACAGGTACATATTAAAATGTCTGATAAATTCCAGTCTAAGTTCCTATTTGTCATTGGGGTTTGTTTATTTTCAGTAATTCCATCAAGCTAGTGAATCTGTGCTCTATATTTATCAGCACGTGGCTGACAGCAGCTGGGTTCATACATTTGGTAAGTATATTTGAAAATACTTCATTTTTTTTCTCTTGGATCATCTGCTCTCTGAGCTACTTTATTACCTGAAATTGCCTTGCTCTGAGTAATCCCTTAACGCAGCTAGAGAGTACCATAAAAAAGACATCAGAGCTTCTCAAATTTTAGGCTTGTACTCAAAACTAATTCTGAGTAGTAAGAAATAGATCATTAACCTCAGCAATAAAATAGGAGACTTGGAAGTTGCAGCTTCTTGAATGATTCCAATGTAGCAGTAGGTGGCAGTGTTTCCTAAATAACTACCTGAAGCGCTTCCTGGAAGGGGTTGGCAGAATTGAAATGGTACAGAGGTGGTCCTGGGAAATCAGGGGTTGTGCCAGAAGAAAACAGTTCTGTATTTCCACGGGAAGTGATGGGATTGCTAACATTGTGGGTAGCAATTTTTTAGAGATTAGTTCCTTCTCTTTTGTTTTTAATTTTTAATTATTTTTTTGTTTGTTTTAGCTTTCAGTCACTGGTAACGTTTTTGTAATAGATTTTTATTCTGCACTTAACAGCTGAAAAATGTAAGGTAGTTAGTATAGAAGTACATCTGACTTCATAAATGTGAATATGCATAAATATGATAGGTATATTGTCAATTGTGTATTTTAAACTAATAGCTTTAACTGTTTTGTTTGGTAAGTAAAACTAAATACGGTTAAGCGTTTGTCCTTTAAGTATATTTTCTGATCAGCTTAGAATCAGGAAAATTTCAAGCTGCTAGTAGTAAAAAGATATTCAGGAGTGGGTTTGGACTGGTGTTATAATCTAATGATATTGATGCTAGTCCAGAGCAATTTAATTGTCTTCACTTGAATTAACTTGAGCTGCATCTAGCTATATAAGATTAAATTCAGAATGTTTATCTTCTTGTTATACCAGAGAGTAATTTAATTTTCACTCTGAAAGACATGCTGAGATTTTCAGTGTTTTCATATATGATATACTCTTTATTCATGCATTACCTCATTTTTACACTCCTCTGGATGAATGCAGTGTTTTTATCAGAGGAACATTACCATTTTCTGTCTTTGAACAACACCAACAAACAGAAAATCCTTTTTAAAATTACATCAGGAAGGAGGGAATGCTGTTTTGGTTTTTTTTGGGCTTGGATTTTGGTGGTGTTTGGTGGTGTTTCTCTATTCCACTGTAGGAATCCTCAAACTTCAAAATTTTTATTGTGGTACAAATTTTAGAGGGCATGCTCCTTTTACATTGATAAATTTATAACTGTCACGTACAGTAGCTGGCTTCTTGGAAAATTAATGGTGTATCACTAAGCTTAACATGTCACTTAGACCTTTAATAGCTACATAATGCTTTAAAACAAAAGCATTATTAGTATAATTGCATTACCAGTAAGGTTCACTCTGAAAAAGTGCTGAACAAATTGCTGAAAAATGAACTTGCTTAACTGCATTAATGTTATTTCATGGTGAATGGAAAATATACTTTCCATAAATCGTATGAGTGGCAAGGCTGTACGCATTGGCAAAAAACCTGTAATGCTATAACTGAGGCAGTGTTAGGTTCTGTATTTAGTTGGAATGGATCACAGGAGAGAATCTAGAGTTTGTTATGTGCCAGATTATGTATATGTATAGATAGATAGATACAGATATACATACACACACACGCAGACATAGATTAGCAGAGTTAATTTCTGGTACAACTCTATTGCATTCATTATTTGTTTTCTTTTGCATTTTAGGTGGAGAACTCAGGGGATCCATGGGAAAATTTCCAAAATAATCAACCGCTAACATATTGGGAATGTGTTTATTTACTGATGGTTACAATGTCCACTGTGGGCTATGGAGACGTTTATGCAAAAACAACCCTTGGTCGCCTTTTCATGGTCTTCTTCATCCTTGGAGGATTGGTAAAAACTCATTATTATTACTACTATCATTATTATTATTATTCAATACTTTTTATTGTTATTTTAATATTGTTATTCCAGCTATCTTAATACTTGATCCTGTATATTTCATTGCTGTAATTAAATAAATAATAATATCTGATTTAGTGACTAGAAATTAATTATACGACTTTTAAATATACTTAATATACCTCCTTTTTTATTTTGTAGATAAATATTTTGACAAAGCTTGTAAAATTTGTCCAGTTTAGTAGAGTCAGAATTTTTCTAATCCATTTGAATGAGTAATACATGTTAATACATCAACTGCCTTAATATTTCAACTTATAATGTTATTTGTAGTCCATACAAGTAGTTTAGTGACTGACTGTAGTGTAGTGTTTTGAGGCTTCTATTGTTACTTAAAGGCACTTTGCGGTTTCAGAAGTCCTACCCACCCTTCTGTGTTCCTTCCCAGAATTCCAACAAACACTGTGGCTTTGAACTGTCTTCAAGAGCAGCTTGCCTGATCCAAATGATTGCAAACCACATTCTCTCTAATTTCAAACATCTTTTCATGTCATGTAGCACAACTTCATCTCACAATTTATCATGTGGCCATAACCAATGTCCTTTTATGTAGGCAAGTTCTCGTGTTCTTTGTCCTCTGTACATAGCATCAAAGTTACTAATTGTTTTATGCCAACTTTTCTATTATTGACCAGTATTAGTAATATTATAGAACCTATGTCAATGTTATTCTCTCGAACAGCAAAGTTTATTTTAATGTTTACTCTGTGCAAGGTAAGTGCTTTATGGATGACTCACCATGACGCACATACGCATTGGTACTTTCATATATCGATTTCATATATGCATACATCTTACAGAAGTGATATGCATATAACTAGTGTTGTGAATGCTATATGAGACACACACAGAGATTCATATATATGAGTGTACATATATATGAGCTTAAATATATGCATTCCCATCTATGTTTATTGACATATGAAGACAAAGACCATGTCAACTGGCAGTAGCTCTTTGAAGTATCCAGCCACAAGGAAGATGTTTGTTGGACAAAACATGGCAGTATAGTTTTTATTTTCTCCTCAAAACCTTTTTTTCTATCACATTACTTCAATTCCTTTAAAAACATGCACTTTTTGAAAATATTTTTTGGGGGGTGGAGGGGGTGACCTTTTGTTTCTTGACGGAGAATAACCCCTGATCCCATCTTGGTTTTGTCTTCTTTGGAATCCTAATCATGGGGGGAAAAAAGTCTGTCTTTTAAAATAGAAATGTAACAGCAATGATAATACTTGTTTTTGTTTTTTTGCAGTGGAACTTGAGTAGGTTTTTCCCCCCTCTTTTCTTCAGGAAGAATTACACATAACTGTTTTATGATTAGATACCGGTTTGAATTAATTTTGTTCTTGTTTTGTTTTGTATGACTCTTTTTCCTCTTTTGACCATTTTCTTAATTTATAAAGTGTGCACCTTCTCCAAGACCAACTTTTACATTGAGCCCTCTTGTTTTGTTTGATAAGAACTTTTACATTTTTTAAATTTTCTTTTTAAACAACTTTATAGATCTAATTCTTTTGCATTTTCAGATCTTAAAGATAAATATCTTCTGAAAATATTCATTATCCCCCTTTCTTTGGCCTCTCTTTTTAGTCTTTTCTTCTGTCTCCTATCTTCTTCTTAGGCCATGTTTGCCAGCTACGTCCCTGAAATCATAGAGTTAATAGGAAACCGCAAGAAATATGGTGGTTCCTATAGTGCGGTTAGTGGAAGAAAGTAAGTATCCCAAGAGGCTCTGCTGCCTCTGCTGCAGTAGAACACTCTCTGCATGCCATTTTCTTTTTTTTTTTGTGTTTTTGTTTCGTGCATGTAGGCAATGTTTGCTCGCTACGTGCCAGAAATTGCTGCTCTCATCCTTAATCGGAAGAAATACGGCGGAACTTTTAACTCAACCCGAGGCAGAAAGTAAGTCAAAAAAGACCAGGTGTGATTGTGTGACTTTAAAGAGCCCCTGAAGGTGGTAATACCTGACTCACAGCTTATAAGGCTGTATTCCTTGATGTCAGATGTTACCACTGGAGAGTTGTCACACTATAATTAGAGATCTGGGCTATGCTATGGTACAAGTCACAACATTTTGTCCCTACTTCAAGACAACCTGAATACCACTAAGACAACGCTGACATTATCTTGTAAAAAAAATGCTGCTATTGCATATGCAGTTAGCTTCTGAAACAAGGCTGACTTGTTACTTCAGTTTTGGGAATCAGATTATCATGTGGTCATCTCTTAAGTAAGTGACAATGGTAATTCACATGATTTTCAAACAACTCCGTTCTTTAGAAAGCTTAGGTCTGCTGGAGTGCAAAATAGGAGATTTACATTGCTCAGGCTATTCCATCAGACTGACTATATCAGAGGTCTGATAGTGCTGTTTCTCATTGTTCAAACAGTGGATTCAGATCTCGTGCAGCTCCTTTTGACTTCATAAGAATATTGCAAAAGCCTGTGATTTTAGGATCTATGCCTGGGGATTTTAAAGTGATTCTCTTCCACACACCATATAAAACCTATCCTAAGAAGAGGAAGTAGTAGCCTTAGTGTCGATACAGTATGGAAAAAACCCAAACCTGTTAAAAAAATACTGTTTACCTGGTAGCAAAAGTTAAATTTTATTGGACCACATTAGCTCATTACGTTTCTATTGAAAGTCTGTTTGTTTTCTTGACCAAGTTAAAACCAGCTCTTTCTGGCATTCTCAGCATCTAGATCTGCTGGGATACATACAGCCTTTAGTGAACTAAATGTAGTTGGCAATATAGTAGTTTCTCCTCTATATCACCTATAGTGTTGCCATCTTTTCTTTCATTGCATATCATTGTGACATTCACTGGCAGAGATGTGTTTGCCCTAAAAGACTAGTCCTATAGAGTCCTTTCCATATAACATAAAGAAGGTGCAGCAAGCAATGCATCTAATTCATTGTCCCTCTCCTTACTTTTTTACTTTATGCCTTTCAAATCATCACCTATACATTATTTTATAATTGTGGATTATGATTTTATCAAGTTATTTCTCCTTTCTGTGGATCAGAAAGACTGCAAATAGCTTATACTATTGTATATTCAATAATACTCAGTTACAACTGAAAACATCAATACTTCCGTTTTTTGAGATACCCTCAAATGTCTAAAATTTTGGTTTGTTTTGTTTGGTATTTTTTTTTGTAAATGTCGATGTTGGAAATTTGCATCATAATTCAGTTATCCAGATTAATTTATTTCTGAAATAGAATAGTATCATTAATTTCTCTAAATGTTTATCTGTGACAGAGACTTACTAAGTTTCATATTTGTATTTAGACGTGATTTATCGAAGAAGTTTTTCAGACACAGAACTCACGCCTCTGTTTTTGATGCTCCAAACGAGTTTAGCGGAGGGAAATATGGTTTAAAACTATTTTACATAAAGAGTTTTAGTCTCTCCCCTTTTACATTGTCACTAGTACCCAGCATTGCTCAGATGTCTCTAAACTTGGACCTGATCTTCAGTCAGAACCCCACATCCTGAAAAGCTCGGCTCAAGATTACAGGCTTCTGCTAGCTTTGGGGCGTGCTTAATTTATTTTTTTTTTTTCACTTTTTCTTTTTGTCTTTATATTATCTGTTTGGCTTTATCTTACACTGTTGTCAGTGCTTTCTCTGCTGATCTCTGCTGCCCATATAACTTGTTTAAAACTCAGCTCTGTCATCAGCATACAATCTGTTCAGTTTACTTTATGCATTGTTTTCTGGTTCAGTTATTAATTACAAAGTTGTTTAAAGATGTCCTTTGCTCATGTGGGTCTTTCATCAGAGAATCTAAGCTTGGAAACTGCACAGTAAAAAGCTATTAGCACCCCTTGTTTGATGTTCCTTTTGCAGTCAGTAGAACAAGATTGATGAAATGTTATGTTTGGCCAAAATTTAAGTTTTCATTTGGAATTCAGTGTTGAGAGAATGGGTTGTCAGAACCAATAAGTTTTCCTTTGCTTGGGATGTAAGCATGTGGTAGCAATTAGTAATACTAAGGTCTTTAGCTGAGCAACCTAGCATAGATTCTGGCACCAAACATAATGAGAAACTACAGTTGTTCTATTCCTAACATCAGAAAGTTTCCAGATAAAGTTAAATACATGTACAAAATGAAAGCAGCTAAATTTTGTTGAAAGATGTAGGTTCAGCTCTTAAAATAGTAATTGTGTATACTTTTTAACTTTCTCCAAAATACAGAAGTACATGGAATTTGCTTTGTAGCATTTGTATATATGTTTATACATGTTGCCTCATGAAAAATGTCTGTGAAATAACATGCTTCTATGTGATTCTTAAACCTTGAGGTGGGAAGTTAAAATTAACATACGATTATGTATGTTTTGAGTATTGCACTGCATGGCTTTAATACTACAGAGGACCTTCCTATAAAATGTTAACTGTTGAAGCAGCTAGAATAGATGCATAAAAATTATTTCTACAAACTCCCATTGGTAAAGAAGAGACACAACCAACACACCAGCGAATTTGATCTTGCATTTCATTTTGCGTTTCAGCCAATAAAGTTCCCAAAAGACTCATAAACTATATAGGAATCACTTTGCATAATAAAGAAGATTACTGATTACTTGTCACTTAGGTGAGACACGTGCATACAGACATTGGCAACAGAAGTAGTTTGTAGGCAGTATGCAATTATTAGTTAAATTTGCTAGATACTAGATGGTTTTGTTACAAAAGTCCACAGGGAATTTTAAATTTTGAATTTAATTTATGATTTTTTTTTTTTTTTGCAAATTATTCATGTAATGAGACTACTAAACTGTCATAGAACACAAAGCAGGAATTTTATTGAAGTTGCATTTGATAGAAGCTTCACCTGTTAAATAAAGAATAGTACTCGGTGATCCTTATATACTAAAATGCATATCAATGTATCTAAGCACAATGTGCCCAAGACCAAACATGCACATTTAGCAACAAATAGGGTAATGACTTTGGCACAGTTAGAAACCCAAAAATTAGGAAGTTACGAAACCCAGTAATAATCCTTGTCTTGGATTTCAAATATCTAACCAATGAGATCTACTCAATAGGTAATGAGATTACTGCTAAACAGGTGGTTTGCCACTGTTTATGGATCAGCTCATCAGAAGAGTGTAATGTACTATGTACTCTGATACACCAGAATCAGATCATTAGTAGACAAGAAAAAAACAGCTGCCTTATTCTAGTTAAGCTCAGAACAAACAATTGCTTCTTACTATAGTCACCACCAAATACAACTGATACAGAGAAAACCAAACAATAATTACAAAGACAGAAAATAGTTGACATTAAATATATGTAGAAGATGTACCTGGGAAATAAAATTCAGTCACTACTGTTTCTCTGTCCTGTGCATTTCCCTGAATTAATTCTGTAGTACTTGATTTTACATTTTGGGAAATACTTATTGCAAAGCAGGTATTGCACGTAATACTCTTTACATATTAGCCAATTTTCTGCTGATCTCTTTAGAAATAGGTAGCAACGTAACTTTCTCTGTAGAACAGTGGACATATTTTTATTATTATTAGACTAGTAACTGCCTGACAAAGTTTTTTGTGAGGTTTAACACAGTAAAGTTTATGCTTTCTGAAGATGAGAAATGCTTTTAGTATGCAAAGTAGACAAATTTATAATGAAGGTTAACTCCTACTAATAGTTTCATCACCAAGCATTACATGGTCACACTGAAAAACATCTGCAGTATTATATAGGACATATCTCACTAAAACATTGTGAAACTTAATAGACAAGTAATGGAAGCATATACTTGAAAGAGCTTCTATTTGGCTAATTTCATAAAGTTAATTAGTGAGAAACTAGTATCATTATGAACAGATAAAGCAGTATAATAAAAACAAATTGAAAATTAAAAACATTTTCAGCAGCAGCTAAATTTAAGTATGTACAGTTCACCTTCACTTTTTCTGAAAACTGGGATATAATCTATTTAAACATGAAATGTCGTTGTGTGGAGAAGGAAAAAATCTGATCTTTTATTACAGTATTATTTTTTTTTAGAGATGAGACTTTAGAAAAATAATAAATATTTTCTTTATAGATAAGTAGGGGAAGTTTTATGCTTTATTTGCTTGACTTTTTCTCATCAGTTACAAGATGAGACAGTAAGTAGTTTGAGTGTTAATGATAACAGAATCACAGTATATTAGGGGTTGGAAGGGACCTCGAAAGATCGAGTCCAGCACCCCTGCCAGAGCAGGATCACCTAGAGTAGGTCACACAGGAATGTATTCAGGTGGATTTTGAATGTCTCCAGAGAAGGAGACTCCACAACCTCTCTGGGCAGCCTATTCCAGTGCTCTGTCACCCTCACTGTGAAAAAGTTCTTCCTTGTGTTTAAACGTAACCTCCTATGCTTGAGTTTGCACCCATTGCCCCTTGTCCTGTCATTGGGCATCGTTGAGAAGAGCTTGACTTCATCCTCCTGACACTCACGCTTTACATATTTATAAACGTTAATGAGGTCACCCCTCAGTCTCCTCTTCTCCAAGCTGAAGAGACCCAGCTCCCTCAGCCTTTCCTCATAAAGGAGGTGTTCTACTCCCTTGATCATCTTTGTGGCGCTGTGCTGGACTCTTTCAAGCAGTTGCCTGTCCTTCTTGAACTGAGGGGCCCAGAACTGGACACAATATTCCAGATGCAGCCTCAGAAGGGCAGAGTAGAGGGGGAGAACATCCAACCGCTAACTCAACCTAGTAACCACCCCCCTTCTAATACACCCCAGGATGCCATTGGCCTTCTTGCCTCTGTCTAGGCTCTTTCTGTAACCTATCTTGTAGAACTCAGGAGTTAGTATTTGAGGAATCATTTTAAAGTGTTATTTTTAAAGTGAAGTACTATAAAAGGAATAAAAGCTGTCTGCCATTCTTGTCACAATAGCTGATAAACTATTGTTTGTAGAATGTAGCAATAAGCCCACACGTTAGTCCATGACTGAATACCTCTGGAAGGCTGGAAGTGGCAGTGATCACTTTGATTTTGGATGATTTTCTGAAGTGCCCCAACTAACCATTTAACTATAAAATTCAGACTCTTAAGCCTTCTGAGGTAGGGATTTTCTTGGATTGGATAACTAGAATTCTGCTGTTGAACTCTTTCTGTGTATATGGAACTTGCATGTTCAGTCCTAGCCAAAAAAGGATTTGCAAGATCATCTGTGTTACTACTTTTAAGCCAAAAATATTAAAAATCAAGGTCTATTTATTTATTTGTAATGTTCATATTAATCAGGACGGATCTGAGATTTGGTTAAAGGTCCAGCTTTATTTTACTTCTACTAATTTATAATTAACCTTTTATGTGTATTCATGTGTTCATATGATTGGACTGGATTTTAATTCCATGAAATATTTTCTGGTTGAAAATGTTAGCTTATTGTAAATTAGCTTGCACAAAGCTTTAGAAATCATATGGAAAGAACATTTGTAAACTGATGGACTGAAAGAGAGACTGGATAACTTAATGATATTTTCAGTCTTTACATTGTATTATTAAATTTTAATTCCATTAAATAAATTCTGTTTGCCTTTTTCATGCAAAACTGCTATCAAATCCAATGGAAACTCTTTATGAGGGCAGCAAGCAGAACACAGCTTCACATGAATAGATACTAGCAGAGAGAGGGAGTATTATTATTTCATATGCATATGTATGAACTGTTTATCTTGTTCTAATAGTAAATATGCTAAACTTTGTTAAATGTTCAGAGTGGTTTTTTAAAAAAATTATCCAGAGGCATTACTGTAGTTAATATATAAGATTCAAAATTGTATTTTAGTGAAATCACAGTTCTTTACTGTGTAAGCCATTGAAAACTCTTGTTTCTCTTCTCTCATGATCTGCGATATCCCAGAGATTCCCAGAGATTTCCTCAGGTTTCTTAAATTCCCAAGCCATAAATTAGCAAATCATCAACATATCAACAAGCATAATCATCTGTTAGGGATTCCTTCCAGAAGGAAACATGGGATTCAATAACTAAACTTCACAGAGAAAAATAAAAACTGTAGACAGATAGATATGGTAAACAGATAGACAAACAGATAATTTAAGTTGACAGGCCATCTTGGACTCATTAGACATTTGAATTTGATTAAAAATTAGAAGAAAAAAAAAAAAGAAGGTTTAGCCAACTACTTTGGCAAAGGTCCATTTGCTGCAGTAATGAGAGGCATAGCTCCAAAGAAAGTGACATAGATTATTGTATTAAATAATTTGATACAATATATAAGATACTATTTTCCAGTGGAATGAGAATATAGTTAGAGAATGTGACATGGATTGCGTTATGATTCCCACAGATGTCTCTATTTCCCATATGCTAGCCATTCTTCTAATCCCACTCTTTGAAATGAAATCTCACTTAGTGATAAAGAAAATCTAATGAGCGTTAAATAGAATGACAGATAGAACTAATCGGACAAACTTTTTTTTAAATTTTCAATTTTATATGCTTATTAAACTGTCTATTCTTACAAAAGCAGTAAAGGCAATGTGGGAAGTGACATATAACAATATCATGGCTTAAAAAAATGTGTATTCCAAAGAGAGTAGAAGTGAGATGGCAGAACTGGAGAATTGATCTGCAAGTTTTAGCAAATTAGAACGTTTTTTTTTTCACTCAGGTTCTGTTGTAGAAAATTAGTCATGAGATTTTGGGGTGATTTCCATGGAAAGAAATGCCTTGGCTCTGGTCATGAATGAAATGCTCAAAAATCTTTAAGCCTTTGCTTACTCCTGCATTCCTTACAAATGATTTAATTATTTTTTTGAGTCACTGAGCATTTAAAAAATGCATAATGCAATTTGAAAATGCTCAATGGTGGGAACATAGAAAATTTATTTGAGAGAAAATATTTTCAGTTGATTTCAAAAGTAATAGCGGGCTATCTTGTGTGTGTGATATCTGCTGCAGAAAATATCACAAAAAGGAAGCACAGGGTTTGGAGGGATTAGAACAGTAGATTAAGGTCTGTTTGCAGCTGAGATGCTAATGCTGGAGGTGTGTTTTACTCGTACATTTTACTGTAAGCTTTGGAGTATGGACTCCACGTGCATGCTATAGCATTTGACAGTTTTTGCTTTGATTTATACTACAGTAGTAACTTCTTTTAAACACAGCACAGCTATTTCGCTACATGTTGTATTTTTATGAAAGCAGAAATGCTCTGCATAATATTACCATCAAGACTGAATGAAAGGATGAATATTCATCCTTTATTTTAAGCTACAGTGAAAGCCTCTTAACTATTCCAGACCTTGGAGAAACAAATCTCTGTGCTTTCCTATTATTACCATTTCAGAGGTATGCAGCAAGCAAAGAATATTAACTTTTATTTCTTAACTTGCTTTGTAGACAAGCATTGTGCAATTCTTTAGATCATAAAAATATAAGATAAAGTCATTTAGCTGTAAATGGGCAAGGAATTTGAAATAAACAAAGTAGCTCACAGTGAATCACTTACGATAGCATGCTATTGCAAACAGATGCAAGCTCTAATATACAGTTTAAACAAAGGAGTATGCTACTTTAATCCTGGATAAATATCTGAAATGCACCCTATCTAGTAGAAATCGCATGTAGGTGAGCATAGAATATTAGAGGACCTGCGTAAGTGAATTCTTCTATACTGTTTCTATGCACTTCAAAAACGATTTCTAATTAAAGGTTGCCAGTGAAAAACCACCTATATTCACTAAGCAAGACTGAAACATGGAGAAGTACTTTAGATATAGTTTCATAGCTGTAATAATTCACAGCTAATTAGGGTCGTGTGTGTGACTATGTTTGTCACACATTACCAATTTTATATTTAAGAGAATTTGAAGTGATTCCTTCTCGATTCTTAATTTTACATACTTATAGTGGTCACAAAGTAAATGAATATCTGTATCAGAGGTACCTTTCAAATGCTTAATATTAGTGATTTTCCATTTATGTTAATCTGATGTATGATCCAGTGCTGTTCCACTGATTTGTACTGTACACCATAAACTGAATGCAGATCTTTTGAGTATTTTCTGGTATTAACTAATTCATTTTTCTTTACTCACAATATAAGAGAGAATCCAAAGAGTGTGGAACCTGTAAAAAAACCAGATAGTTTCTGTCAGAATTAATCACAGCAACTTCAGTACAGGCAGCACAAGTTTACTCTGGTTTCCTAAATAGCTGGCAGCTGCAGCTATCAGGTCCAATTTACAGAAATTAAATTGATACAGACATATTCTGCAATCCCATCTTCAATCACAGTGTAGTCATATCCTTCTGTGCAATTAATGTTGATACATATTTGAAAGTCAGCGCTTTTGACATTACATTTGAAATTTTTAATCCTTCAGCAGTAAAGAGAGTAATGAAAATCTACTTTCTAACAAACAGTTGAAGGAAAACAATTGTTAAAACAAAGTTGCTGGGGTGTTACACATTTGACAGACTATTTGATAGATCCTTGAATATTTTTGATCTGTCTCCTTTGTACTAGAAGATTTATATAGCCTGATTTGAGAATCAGAGTGAGAAAATAGATTACAGTTGAATTTTATAATAAAAAATATGTCTTTATCAGAATATTTTATGTTCTGTTTTTACAGATGTGAATGGTTAATGCAAAAAAGCATGTTTGGGAATAATTCTTTTTCATTTCACACCTGCTAGAGTTGTTTTTTTTTAAAATCGACCTGATGTGTCGTCTTTT
>VWZK01012570.1:54789-72311 GCA_013396935.1 Baryphthengus martii
AAGTTTTGTTTTCTGACATTGTTCTTGTCACCTCATAAAACAGGAAAACCTTAACATGAGGATTTTTGTGTTTTAAAGTGTTTGCAGTCCAGGAACTCAGTGCCCTTTACAGTTCCTGCACCAAAACCAGGTTAAAACTGAGCAAAATCTTACTGAGGACAGAACAGATGCTCTGGGTAGCTAGTTTTGCAATAAGAGTTCATAGTATCAAGAACTACGTTTGATAAAAACCAGCATGATCAGCTTCTCATATAAAGCTATGTTCCTTGCCTGTTAAAAGAATGAAGCCATTGAAGTTTTTGCTGCTATTTCTAAAATTACATCTGAATCCTGGTGATGTCACTATGAACTAATGCAAAAGGAGTCTTTGAGTTTCTCATATTTCAAAGTAAAGCTTTAAAACAATGTACTATTTCTAAAAGGGGTAATAATAGAACAGTATCATAAGGTGTACTGGACTGATACAATTTTTTATTGCTTTGCTTTTCTAGTCACTGAACCACTTGAAAAGTAACAATACACAATAGTGATATTATTCACTGCATGATGCATACTATGATTTATTCTTTGTTCTGTATAATTATCCCTTTTTCCAATGAGATCTATGCACTTTTCACATATATTTCATCAAGCATCATATTATGAAACAAGAACAGACTCTTATTTTGTCCCATTACATATGCTTCCACCTATTATTTGTTGTTTCCAACCAATGAGATTTCTGCATTACTAGGTTTTCCACAAAACAATTATGAAGTAGGTGAGACCTGGTTGGAGTACGTCTTACGCTTGGAATTACTGTGCTTTGCATTTGGCAGTTCAAGTGTCAAATAAGTTTGTGAAGTTAGGTATTTGTAGCGTTTGTGCATAGACTATATGACTATGAAAAAGCTGACTTTCTTGTAGTTTAGGTATTGTGGCTATACCACGTTGTCCCTCTTCCTGCCTTCTGAGAGCAATGCAGTTATTGTGTTAGCAGTAGGCATATCAAAATCACCATCTGTCTTAAACCCATGACAGTCATGGAACCAGGGGTTGAGTTTATTCCATGAAGGAAGTTGTGAAACAATGTAGGATATTCTAATCACAAATTTTTGGACTTTGCTTTACAATAATAAAGGAGCAGAGATCCCTCAAGGCAGGAAGAGTGCAATTTCCTAGGCCTTTTCTTCAGCCTCAGAATTTAGAGATGCAGAATTCAACAATGTCTGCATATATATATATTTGACTTCCATCTCATATGGTCAGCTACATATAATAATGGAATCTTGGAGTGGTAGATATGCTTGTGATATCACAATATTGATTTTCTAAGCAATCTGATACAGTACTGCAACAAATAATGCTTTCTTATTGTAAAGTACTCTCCTTTTAGGAGTTATGGTAGGAAAAAGATTTATTTTTACTGCTTATGGTCTATAACTGTTGAGCTTTGCACTGCCTTCATTGGCATACTTGTCTTCTTTCAACCATGCAAAGATATTGTATCATTTTAGGGAGATTTGCTGTCTCATTATGTTGTAAACCAAAAATTTAAACAGTAAATCTCGGTAGAGGGGGAGAGATGTGGAGAAAGATGTATAACAAATGAATATGACTTTGAAATGGCCTGGTTAATACAATGTATAAACATATATATAAATGATGCCACTTAGTGTTAAATGTGTAATACAGCTTGACCAAATGTTGGTTAATAATAGTATTTGCAGATGAAAGTGTATATGTATTTGCAATTGCAAAGCACCTTTTGGAACTGATGTTTTCTTTCTCTAACTTGATGAAATAGGATCTAGAGAACCATCAAGAAGAGGCTAATACTCTTTTTTGGCAAATAAATTATAATTTCCTTCTCTGGTTGCTTACTTGCTTGTTTTACTTTTTTTCGCAAGATTAACTCTGATTTTTCTGTAACAGGCACATAGTTGTCTGTGGTCACATAACACTTGAAAGTGTGTCCAACTTCCTGAAGGACTTCCTGCACAAGGATAGGGATGATGTCAACGTAGAAATCGTCTTTCTGCATAAGTGAGTAATCTTCTAAGATTGGTTTTATCACCTGTAGCTAAAGCTCATTAAAGTAAGCCTTATAATTTTGGGGAAGACACAGGGTCTTCCAAGCTCCAAATAACCATAATGTTTGTAGTTACTTTTGTTAACAATGAATTTTGAAAAAAGAATTATTTTCTGCAATTTTTTATAACCCGTTACTAAGCATCAGTGTTTCAAGCAGACAGACTTCAGATACCGTTGTGTCAATTGTGAGGTACGTAGCTAAACACGTAGTTGAAATTTATACATACCTGCACATGTTTAGCAGCAAGTTCTGTAATTCTTGTCAGGGAGAATGATTAAAGAATCATTTGTGATGATTCAACAAAGGAAGCTGAAAAATGAAGAATCAGCAGCACTTGCACAGTTTTTTTTTTTTTATCTAATCCTTTCAAATTGAACTGGTGAGGATATCCTTAAGTAACTCCAATAGCCTGTTTGCTTCTTTCTCTCCTTGAGGTAATGACAAGGACTGACTGTAAGAGGAAAGTGGAGATCCCAGATTTCCGTAGTGACAATACATGGTGATGGGAATCAGGAAACTGCATATGCACGTAAATATTTGTCTTCACAGACAAATATTTTTGGCAAATATTGGGGGTGGAATCCATCTGTCTAAAAGAGGCAGGGCAATCTTTGGCAGCAGACTGGCCAACTTGATGAGGAAAGCTTTAAACTGAGAGACTTGGGGGGAGGGATCCAAAATGTTAATACCCATGCCACCATCACCACTGCAAACAATTGGGGAATAAACCAGGCCAATCAGGGTAGTGTAAAATGTGCCATTGCTGTCTCCCTAAATGAGAATAAAATGACTGAGCACCTGAAGTATATGTATACCAACACGTGTAGTCTGGGGAACAGATGGAATTGGAGCTCTGTGCACTCTCTGAAAGTTTTGATGTCATAGGAATTACTGAAACTTGGGGCAACTCACATGACTAGGGACTCAGGATTGACGACTATAGGCTATTCCATAAAGACAGGCAGGGTAGAAGAGGAAGAGGAGTCACTCTGTATGAAGGAGAACCTTGAACACATGGAAGTCAACTGTGGTAGTTGTGGAAGCTCTATCAAATGCCTCTGGGTCAAAAGCAGAGGGATTGTCTCCAAGGGAGACCTTACAGTAGGCATCTGGTACCGACCCCCAAACCAAGACAATGAGACCAGTGAAGCTATACTTAGGTCAATTAAGCAAGCTTCAGGTCAACAAAACCTGGTTCTTATGGGAGATGACCCAGACATCTGCTGGAAGAACAACACAGCAGTTCATCTGCCATCCATAAAGTTCCTGGAATGCTTAGAGGACTCCTTCCTCACACAAATGTTAGATGTACCGACCAGGAAAGGGGTGCTGTTGGACTTGGTGCTCACTAACTAAGAAAACATGTTCTGTAATACCACGATTAGTGACAGCCTTGACTGCAGTGATTACAACATCGTGGAGTTTGAGATACTGCTGAGCATGCTGAAGATTAGTTCCAGGACAAAGGTTTTAGACTTTAGAAGAGCAAATTTCAGCTCACTCGGCAAGGATCCCATGGGAAGCTTCCATGGAAGATAAAGGAGCTAGTGACTGCTGGGAGTTTTTCAAGAACACTCTCCTACATGCACAAAGCCGATTCATTCCCTCTATTGGCAAGGGAATTAGGTGGAGTGAGAATCACTTGGCTCAATGGCGAGCTTATGGGACTGCTGAAAAATACAAGGGCATTGCTAGGGTGTGCAGAGATGTCATTAGGAAAGCAAAAGCTCATCTGGAGCTGAAATTGGCCAGAGACATCAGCAACTTCAAGAAAAAGTTCTTCAGATACGTTAACAGGAAGCAGAAACAGGAGCAGCTTATTGGCCCACTATTAAACAAGATGAGGGAACTAGTCACCAACAGCGCTGAAAAGGCAGAGGTCCTCAACACCTTATTTACATCTGTCTTTACCAATACTGTCGGGTCCCAGGCCGTGGGAACAAAAACCCGGATTGATGCAGATGCCGACCCACCATCAGTGAATGAGGAGTTGGTGTGTCAACTGCTAAAAGAGCTTGATCTGTATAAATCGATGGACCCAGATGCTATCCACCCAAGGGTGTTAAGAGATCTGACTGATGTCATTGCGAGGCCACTCTCCATTATCTTCAAGAGATTATGGAGATTGGGAGATGTGCCTGAGGACTGGAAGAGGGCTGCTATCAGTCCTGTGCTCAAGAAGGGTCCCAAGGAGGACTCGGATAATTGCCTCACGTCAATCCCTGCGAAGGTTATGGAGCGGATCCTCCTGGGAACTATTGCAAGCAAACTGAAGCCTGTGATTTGGAAAAACCAGCAGAGATTAACCAGAGGCAGATCATGCTTAACAAAACCTGATCACTCTCTATGACAAGGTGATCCGACTGGTTGATGCAGGACGAGCAGTGGACATAGTGTACCTCAACTTCTCCAAGGCTTTTGACACAGTTCCCCACAGCCTCCTCCTTATAAACTGACACGTTACGACCTCTGCAGGTGTTCTGTGCAGTGGGTGGGGAACAGGCTGATGGGCCGCACCCAGAGGGTGGTGGTAAATGGTTCATTTTCCAAATGGCAACTGGTCACAAGCAGGGTCCCCCAGGTGTCAGAGTTGGGCCCAGTGCTTCTTCATAAGTGACTTGGATGCTGGGACTAAGGGCACCCGGATGGAGTTTGCTGATAACACAAAAATAAGTGGACACTCCAGAAGGGAGAGCCGCTCTTCAGGAAGATCTGGACAGGGTGGAGGAGTGAGCTAGCAAAAACCTTACGAAGCTCAACAAGGACAAGTGTAGGGTCTTGCAACTGGGAACAGATAACCCAGGAATGCGGCTCAGATTGGTATCCACTTGGCTGGAGAGCAGCCCTGTGGAGAAGAGGGACCTGGAGGTCTTGGTGAACAGCAGGATCAATGTGAGTGAGCAGTGCACTGCAGTGACAAGGAAGGCCAGCAGAATGCTGGGCTGCATCATCAGGGGCATCACCAGCAGGAACAAGGAAGTCATTATCCCGCTCTACTTGGCACAGGTCAGGCCACGCCTTGAGTACTGCCTTCAGTATTGATCTCTGCTATACAAAACAGATGTGGACAGGCTGAAGAGGGTTGAGAAGGGAAGGGCCACAGGGATGGTCAGGGGACTGGGTGACCTGCTGTTGGAAGATAGGCTGAGACATCTGGGCTTGTTCAGCTTTGAGAAGAGAAAGCTTAGGGGAAACCTATGTACTGGTACTTGAAGGGTGGCTCCCAAGAGGAAGGAGACTCTGCTTTTACAAGGAGTCATGTGGAGAAAACAAGGTGGAATGGTTACAGGTTGCTTCAGGGGAGATTCCAGTTGGAGTCCAGAAGAAAATTCTTTACAATGTGAACAAATAAACATTGGCATAGTCTCCTAAGGGAAGTGGTGGACTACCCTGCACTGGGCCGTTTTAAGACTCAACTTGGCAATATGCTGGGCCATCTCACTTAAACCATTTGTGGATTTTTTGTTTGGCTGGGTTTTTTTTTTGTACTTTGGCGTGTTTCTTTTTACTTGAAAGGTTGGTCCAGATGATCCTTGAGGTCCCTTCCAACCTGGCGTTCCATGATTCTATGATTCCGTGATATTTGCATGTATCTCTTGTTTTCTTATTAAATTTAGTATCTGGCATGACAAAGATCTCATGCTCTATGTAGCAGTTAAATCCCTTCCGTTTTCATGAATGGCATCAGAAAAGGTATTTGCAAGGTTGGTGCCACATTATATAATAGTTTGTGATTAGTTTATTTCTTTGTTTGTTTATGAATTGAAACAGAAAGTCACAGCATAATTATGCTTGTTGCAATTGTAGCTCATACAGGCCCCACGGTCCCTACAGGGTTTCTTTTCCATCTCTTTGTCATTTTGCATTGAACTCTCGTGTTTGATACAATTGGCTTTTTTTGAGTGTGGTGAGGACATGCAGAAGATGCTTGTCTTACTATACAATTTCTGTGGAGAATGCTGTGTGAGGTTTGATGTCTGTGAGAATGATGATGAACATGCAGAGCAGCACAACAAACTGGGCCAGAAGCACTGTAGACAGAAGTAAAGAAATGAAAGCAGTATAGTATTTGTCTTTTAAGTACTGCACACTGTTTCCATGCCACAGGAAAAGCATTAACAGAAGTCTGAGTATCCAAAGTAAATAAATACATGGGTTGGTTTATTAATGAAGGAAAAGGTGCAATTATGGAAACTAACTTCTCATTTGCTTTCGTGTTTTCAGTATCTCCCCTAACCTTGAGCTGGAAGCTCTTTTTAAGCGACACTTCACTCAGGTGGAATTTTATCAGGGTTCAGTCCTTAATCCTCATGACCTGGCGAGAGTAAAGGTAACAACTCTGTTCTGTTCTCCTGCTAATTGACTTTTTTTAAAGTACTCATTGCATTACTTGGAAAAAAAAAACAATAAAGCTCTTCTTCAGGTAACTCCCAAAAATTGTCTTTCTATCTCTTAGCTTGCCTAATAAATTATAGTATCTATCCTTATAAACCTCATTTTCCCTATGTCTTTAGATCTTCAAAGCTATAGTAACACTGTGTGTACATTGTCTGCTATTCCATTGAAATTTTAATGAATTTTTCATTGGGGTATAGTTGAGGAGTCTATTTTACGTTAATGTTTGATATAATAAAACATCGTCTTACAGTAATTGCTTAAGAAGATATTGTCTTACCTTCCTCACAAAGATTAGAAAATAATTTTTTTCACCTGTCAAATCTTTATTCTGTTGTCTAGATTCCTGGAATAAAATACAATTTAAGATTTTTGGTATGGTAGCTAAAATGACATGATTTTATTGTCTAGAATTCTCTGTGGTAAATTATTTTGTACTCCTAGACCAAAGCACGGAGCTTAAATGGAAAAAAAAAAAAAAAAGATACCAAGCTGTCAGATATAGTATTAACTCTTTTATGCTTCTCTTTTTTTTTTTTAAACAGATTGTAAACTGGCTACTTAAGCCGAGAGTATTTTAGTGCATTGTTAAAACTTTCTGGAATAGTAATCATGGCTTTTATCCAATTTGACTGCATAAATTGCTTAACCTTTTGTAGCCCAACACACAAGGTTTCAGTTCATCAGAACAAAATGGTCTAATTGTGAGCATAAAATTGTGTGTTAATATTTTGCATTCTACATTCCACCCTTCTTTATGTTGATATTCGGTTGTATACACCGAAAAATAATTTTATCGTCTGCTTTGAGTTAAACAAAACTAAAGTTTGTGTGAACATCGAGGTCTTGTAAACAGTTCAGTTCTATTCCTCATGCTTTCTAAAACTGCTTCTCAGATTCTAAATTATCAGTTCTTCCTGTCTCTAATAGGAAGGTATTTACATTCCCAAACAAAGCTACGGGACTTGTGGGAACACTGCACTGATATAACAGGCACTTCCTATGGATTTAGCGATCTAAATTTCAGTATCTAGTTACAAAAGATATTGTCTGTTAATAGCTTCATGCCTCAACTGATACAAAGAAGAGTCAATAATTAAACTACTGACCTGATCTGAGCATCACAAGTTTCAAGAAATTACTATGTGTGTATGAGAGCTGTTATAATAACTGACGTTAACTCACGTTAGCCAGTGAACATTTTTGATCAAGCAGTATTAAAGACTGACACTTGCAGTCATGATAGTAATGTTAGATTCTCTTGATATTCTACGATGAAATGAGCTGGAAAGAGATGTTACTATTTACGTTTACTTTTTCTTTGGTTTCTCAGATAGAGTCAGCAGATGCGTGCCTAATCCTTGCCAATAAATACTGCGCTGACCCAGATGCTGAAGATGCCTCCAATATTATGAGGTAAACTCGTTAGTTTTTCATGGATTTTTGGTTCTTAACTCTGATTAGGTAACTTCTGATGTCCAGATAGGCTATAGCCATGCACAGCTTTATTGCTTATCTGTTGCATTTGAAGAATGTTGCAGGAATGTTTTTAGAGGATAAATTAAAAGATTGCCTTAAAACTTCAGAAATGAAGATGCCTTTAAATTCTTGCCTAAACTGTTTTAGTTTAGGTGCTTTAGAAAGAGTGTGTCAGAAGAGACACTTGGAGCACAAGCTTTAGTAGTCAGTAATTTTGCAGGACCTAGAGTTTCAATATTGACAGCTGAATGCAGCCTCAATAGAAATGAGGGGAAAGGGAATGCAGTTATGTTTTTGCAACAGTATGTTACATCAGTGCGTGTACTGCAAGGGCTGCTCCTAATGATGTGACAGAAGGATCACTTCTTAATCACTTCATACCTCATTACTCCTTGGTATATCTGCTCCTACAAGTAATTGCACTGCTTGAGGGACAGCAAGGTATACACTTCATGATGGTAACGTTACAGTGGTCTCATAGCTCCATCCTCCTTTTTTTACACTGAAGACCAAACGTTGCTTATTTTGATTGACAAGGCACTTAGCACATTAGGAACCTGAAGGACGGAGATGGAAGAATCAGCAGATGGCAGATAGAGTTACAACAAACCTAAGCGATTCCATTTTCTTGTATTTTGTTCATACAACTCTAGTTTTAATGAGACTAGTCTCTCCTTTTTAAAATTAAAATGTAAATGATTTATTAAATACTCTCTGACTCAGAATTAGCCAGTGTTATCAACCAATTTTACTGGCCTGTCAGATGTTTGTTTGCAGTGAATGGAAGGAAGGGGAGAAATAAAAGAAAAAAATATATAATTGCTCATCTGGAAAAAGTTTGCTGTGTGCAAGAGACCTGACTGTCTATAGAAGGTGCAGGGCTTAAGTGTGCCTGATTTCATTCTCCAAACATGCTCTTAAGTTGCAATGCAAGAAACTTTATTTTGACATTTGTTGCATAAATGCGATAAAAATATTCCAATTACAGATTAGTGCATTCTTAATAGATTTATATATTTAATGTAATAAAATGCAAAAATGTTATTTTGAGATTGAAATTCTCTTGTGTTTTCTCACACTTAATTTAATTCAACAAAATTCAGTGTTTAATTAAATAATTCATCAAGAAATGAAAAATTAGAAGGAAGACTTGTTTTCTGCTTCAAAAAGATAGCATAAATTAAAATCATGCATACAACTTTTTTAACTCTTTTATGCTCTAGCTTTGGTGTACTTCAAAGCATAAGACAGACCAGCAATTTTCAAAATACTTCCTACAAAACAACATGTAAATTTAAACAAGCAGCATATAAATATAAACAGCATGACATTCAGAGTTTTCTGAGACTGATGATTCCATAATAATTCAGATTATTTTTTGTTTTGATTGTTTGATCTTCTGTTTCTACCTTTAGTTTACATATTCAGAACAATTTTTTTGGCCTGTTTCTCTCTTTAATTTAGCTCAATGCTTTTTTCATTTTTAAATTGTATTTTCTTCTCCTCATAATATCAATCCACTCATTTATCAATCATTTTTCTTTCCAACCACTTTTAATATCTACACGATTGAGTGTATCTTACACTCATTAAATAATTAAGAGTGCGGCAAACAGCAGATTATGGAAGTAGCCCCATATTTTATAAATTCAGCATTCAGATATCAGTTTCAATATTGAGCCTTGGAATAATTCATGAAATTTAAGATTGATTTGCATATGGATTTATGTCAAAGTAATTTTTTAAGGTATTTAATTACGGTGAATGTCTAGCAACTATAAATAAATAAAATGTGGTGAGGTAGAAAAAAAGGGATTGTTTTCAGACATCATTGGAAAACTTCATAAATTATGTTGATTCAAAGACAGGTTATTGCTGAAGATGACATAATGACTGCAAGTGTATTGTTTGTTTAACAGAATTAGTACAGTATCTGAACAGAGCTGCTAAAACAAGTCTCTGTGCAAATTCCATAAGAGCAAACCATTCAACTGAATAATTGATGTTCTCCAGTGTTAGCTGATGATTATTAACTGAATTTGACTAGCTGTAAATTTTGCGTAGGTCTGACTTCAATTAGTGTGCTTTATGATCAGATGAATAAAAGGATACAGTTTTAATTGTGAGACCTGACAGTACAGTAGAGGTATTCAGATACATTATCCAAATACCCCATTAGCTAGAAGTTATTTTAATTGTGTTTTCTATTTTTTTTTTAGAGTTATTTCAATAAAGAATTATCATCCGAAGATAAGAATTATCACTCAGATGTTGCAGTATCACAATAAGGTAATGTGATGACCAACAGTGTGTCTCTGCAGAGCTTTTTTTTTTGCTACGTTACATTCACTCATACACAAATTTTCTAGTCCCACTAACACTGAACATTTTTCTTTCCAAACAAAAACATCCTAATAAGCCTTGTCATGTAGTCCAGTTACAAGATAATTCAGTTTTATTTATATATGCAAGGAACCTTCTCAAAATCCTGACACTTATTAATTGCCTAGGATCTAATTCTCAAAGCTAGAGTGTCCATAATTGCTGTTGATTCCAAATGAGCTTTTTACCGCTCACGTTCTGTAAGTTTTGCTCAGGCCATTACACTAGAGTTACCCACGATAAATGGGTGGTCTCTAGGGAAGTCACCTGAAGTCGCTTCTTTGTGGATACTTAAGAAACAAACATACATAGGATTATTGTCTTATGGGAGCTTTATTGTGATTTTTTGCTTCTTGCATGACAGTGTAGACCAGAATTTGACAAGTAACAGGTACAAAGTGAATAAAATTAAATTCTTTTTTCATATCAAGCATAATTCAATTGTGGAATTTGTTGCTAAAAATACTGTGGTTATCAAAATTATAAATCCACTTTGGAATAGAATTTGGCAAATTTTTGATGTAAATCTGTGGCCTTTGAACACAATTAAGTCAATTCATTCAGCCCTGAGATAAGGAAGTCCATAACCTTCTGAGTAACAGGGCTCGGAATAATATATCAGAGCACAGACTACTCATATGTGACCTCCTTCTTTTATTGTTTCTAAAAGCATCCACTGCCCACTGTTGGTGAAGAAGCTTGGCTGAGTAGACCTTCATTCAATTAAATATGCAATAATACTGGTACCTAGAAGGTTTGATTGCTAACAACTTCTTATATCTATAAACTTTTGCTAGAACAAGAGCAATTACTTGTGATGTCCTCTTTGTGTACTTGAAAGGAAAGAGTCTGTCTTTTTTGTAGAATAGAAGCAAGATATTTTTCTGCTTTAAACAGGTTCAAAGGGGGAGATCTTTTAAATGCTATGTTTTTTCCTTTGTATTTCCAATGAATGTGTCTTCAAGAATAACTGTTATCAAAGTGTTGAATTATGACATTAAGTTTTGAAGGGAAAGAAGCATGAAGACCTCTGTTTCCTTATGTCTACTCAAAATGTACAAGGTAGATGGAAGAGTTATGATCGATAGAGTTATGCCAATGATATTAATACCTATCTAACTGACCAGCGTCAGTATTGGAGATGTCTTGATCAGCTATTTTCTTTATTCTGTCCTTATAAATAGAGTCTTAGGAAAAGGTTTGCATTTTCATTAAGAGCTGTCCTTCAGGGTGGAAGACATGAAATAGAAAAGCCTGAAGACTTTTTATACCTTATTAAATAATAAAGTGCCATAAAGGTGGCAGCTTCACACAAGTTGTAATCTAAGTTATATTAAGTTCCTGTACATTTTGTATGTACCTTATCAGTCAGAGAGTAGCCCAAGTGATGTAAAAGGAATATACAGAACAGGAGGAAAACTATCCAGCACTCTGTAGTTTGTTCAGGTGTGAGGATGAACCTGGCAGAGTCACAGCCAAATATGACTTGAGAAACCTAAGATTTTATCTATAATAGATAAGATTGGAATATTTCTTGGCAGTGAATTAAACTCTCAAATATTTGAGTACTTCTGCCTACTCAGAAAAAGTCAAACCAGTAACTAAGAAAGTAATTCACTTCTATCTCCTTCAATACTGTACTGTATTTGAAGAAGTATTTCTGGTTCTTTACCTATGGGGTATTTTTTTGTTGTTGTTTGTTTTCCAGGCCCATCTGCTAAACATCCCGAGCTGGAACTGGAAAGAAGGGGATGATGCAATCTGTCTTGCTGAGCTCAAGCTGGGTTTCATAGCCCAGAGCTGCCTGGCACCGGGCCTTTCAACAATGTTAGCCAACCTCTTCTCTATGAGGTCATTCATAAAGGTAATGTCCTGTCTCATTAGAATATTAGTCTGCAATTCAGTTTGTCAGGGTGTTGAGTGGAGAACATGACTCAAATATGAAACAGATAGGAACGCATTAACAGATTTTGCAAGACAAATATAAACAGCACACACTTCTGTACAAAAGTTCTCTGCTGCAAATTGAGCACTGAGCCATGTTCTGTCAAGTTATGGTTTTAGTTTTATTCACCAAGTGTTCGGCCTTTAAATGATTTTGGAAAACATCATCCGTTTCTAGGGAAATATTTCTGGTGTTTTGCTTTGTTTAAGACAGACCACATGTTTGTCTATGAATAAAGCCCCTACTGCTAAAACAGAAATATGATTTATATATGTCCCATATCGCAACAAAGTGCCCAGAAAAAAAGGGCTCATCGTTTTTGTCTTTTATATAAGTGGCTAGTGGACCTCTGACTGTGAGAGTAAATAAGGATTTTGTTAACACTGAAGCCTGAACTTCCTACAGTATCATTCACATGTGTTTTTCTCCTCAGTCAAAGAGCTCTTTTGGACTTACAATGCAAAATTTTAATCCGATTATTTCTAGACTTGCATAATAGCTGGACTAGTTCACTGGACCAAAGCCTTGATTGCAGCAGTCGGTGCTTCCTTCCTCATGGCTCTAGGACGTTGATTCTAAACATAAATGATGGCCCGCTTCCAATCCCGTGAATGTTATTAATGGGATGGGAAACACTGCAGTACAAGGCAGACCGTCGTCCACTTCAAGTCCATTGTGCAAATATGAAAAAAAAAAAAAAAAGCCTAATGTCCTAGGATGAGAAAAGTACACCTCTTTCATAGAGATGTGTCTTTACTTCTTATGAAGTCCTGAAATTCTTATTAAGGTGTCCTTTGGAGACAGCAGGCTGCTGTGTGTCAAAGATACTCATTTTTTACGTATAGTACTATTACATGTAGTCAAAAAAAGTATCCAGTTTTCAATATGGAAACAAGCCTGGACTCTGCACTTTACTATCTGCAGTTACATTTGCATCTTTATTCATGCTCTTCAGTAAAGCCAAACTGGGGAACTATCTGTGACTCCTCAGCATATGGTCACTTTGATATTAATCCTTTCTATTTGTATCGCAAAATAAATCTCATCTCTTAGAAACTTCTCCCTCCTTCTTGCCTAGTGTGGTAACCCAAGTCTCAAACATTTGTAACAGACACGCTAAAGTATCCAAATTATTGAGGTAAGTTGTTCTATGCACTTGCTCTTCACATCTGAAGAAGGCAGGAACCTTTTGCTCAACTTCTGTTTTCCCAAAATCAGAAGGAATCAGTTATCTTTCAAGGACATCCAAATATATGGGTTCTCTTCATAAGCCCTGGTCTTAATTCAAGTAATTTTAATGTTGAATTTAAACTTACCATGAGAAAATGGAGAGATTCAGAAAGTGACAAAGTATACAAATGTCTGACTATGGGAGAACTATGCTAGAGGCATTTATAGCTTGGATTTGTAGTGAAGCGTTTAAATATGTCAAAAACTGCAAACGTAAACGTAGCATCTTTCCACAAAATATATCTACCATTATCTTACCCACCTTCAATCCTGTATTTTCTTATATTATAAGATATTCATATAATAATTTAAGTACAGTGACAGACTGAACTATCTCACTGATGAAGTTTTAAGCTGAAGGCTCAGCTTTGCAAGGCACTGCACAGATTCTATCTCAGTATTTCTGTATACACAGAATAAGCATAAAAATAGCAATGGAATTGATTTGGAGGAAGCTATCGATGTCAGCTTTGCTCTTGTGTCTGTGATTATGTGCAGTTATAAAAAAAAATAATGTACAGACCTATCTTAACTCATGTTACTTCAGATGTCATCCTCAGGTGGCACCGAGAGAAAAAAATGCCGTAAAATAATACATTGGGAGAATGAAAGGCTCTGTTAGTACTGGTTAAAAAGATGTCTGCCACTTACCTAAGAATGAATTTTCTAGGCAAGTAAAATGCATATCATCATTCCTAAAGATCTCTGAGTATATTAAAATTTAAACCAAAATAAACGTACAAGAACTGAGACTATTTCTGTATGAGAATCCAACTTCATTGATGACCACAAAAAGCTTTTTTCTTTATTTAGCTGAAAGGATGTTGTTTCTGCAAGCTGTCTCACTGTAAAAAAGCCTGCATTTGAAAGAGAAAACTATTACTAAAAGGTGACTGTGAAGCAACAGTGTCTTGTAGGAGAGCAACTACATTGATTGGAATTGTTAAAGATGACTTTATAGCAAAGAAAGATGTTCATTCCCTAAAAGAACTTCTGCACTTTTTCATGTAGAACACTAAATTTAAGTACTATCAGACCTTCATAATTTCCTTGGGCAAAATTTAGTAGTGGAGTCTCCTACAAGTCAGGAGATTGCCAAGAAAATGTACTGAAACTTCTGTATTTTTTTAAAGAAAAGTTGAAATGTGTATTTGTTCCTCGTTCTTAATAACATGATTAGTAAGTGATTTAATATGCTGTAAATGTTTGGTCAGTCAAACACAAATGAACCAGAAGTCTACTTATATGAAAAACATTGCAAAAAGTAAGTAAATGGAATCAAAGGGAAAAGTGGTCAAATTTTGTCCCTGTATACAACAATTCAAGCCCATATGAGTTAGTATTGTTGTGTAAATTAATAAAATGTGGAATGTGATCCTTCAATGAAACACAAGTCCACAAATGAATTAGTTCTGTCTTTATTGGTAAGACGGTGCACCTCATTCCAGATTTGAAAAATTATCTAGAGCAATCTCAATTTTCCTCTAAGCTATTTTGAGAGCAGGAGTGTTTTGTGGGCTCTTTTTGGCCACTGTTGCATGTACCCACAAATATGCAATGCTTGTTTCTCCCACTGCATTCCTTTCTAGTCCAGGCTGAAAGAAACATAATAAAGCCAGACAGATTTAAATAGTCAGGTGATTACCTACACTGATGGAACACAGCAACTAGTTTGCTATATATTTTTGATCACCTAGGCTGCCTTGGACTGTTTTACAGTATGAGACTAGGATATGCACAGTGAGTTCCTTCAAATGAAGAACAACTCTGAAAGGGGAGTGGGGAGGAAATGAAACTTAATTAATTGTGAGGTTCTTCAGGAGGCTGCATAGTAAACTGATCCTCCTCACAGGATTGAGACCAAATATTAATGTAGCCTGTGCTCAAAAGATATTTATTTTCTAAAAGGTCTACCTGAAAGTACTATTTTTAATCATTGATCTTAGGGATGAAAAACTGTTTTGGCTGAAAACTCTCTGCTATTTACAAGTAGTATCAGTCCTTCTGATAAGAGTGTATTTGTCTTAGACTAAAATCTACCAGGGAAAGCATTTTTCAGTCCATCATTTGAATAGATCAACGCCATCTTTTGGATTATGTTTGGATAGAAATACTACACTGTTTTGTAAATTTGAAAGTGTTAAAAGTAGAGGCCGTATGCCTTTGAGTTCAAACCCACCAAGACCAGCATCTGAAGAGGAATTTGCTGTTACAATATTTCAAGAATACTCTCTTTGCTTTGACCAACTACAAGAGTCTTCATTAGTTTGAATAATGAAAATGTTCATATACCCCTCATTTAAAATTAGAGCTAATCTTAATTAACATATTTGATGTTTGCTAAAACGTGCACTTTTTATACCAGTTTTAAAAAACATTTTTGCATGCAGAAAGAACTGTGGGAATAGTTGGCTGAGGTTGTAAAATTTTTATACCACTAAGGACACTTGTTAGCTTTGATTTAAGCAGACAATGGAATTGAGTAAAGAGGTAGTTGATAATTTATAGTACTTAAGGAAATTCAATTATAAGACTGTAAATCTAAAAAGCTTCACTCTTTGCTAGGAATGTATAAACTACTTTCAACCAATTACTTATCTGTCAGATTTTGATATCCATATCTAAAGGCATAATAAAACCTGACATTCACACAAGGAATTTGTGTGGACTGAAAGGGCATAATAGATGAACATGAGGAAATGTTTAAAATACATTGCTTTCAGTGTACAACTTATTTTCAACTACTAGTCAAAGTATTTTGTGTATAATTTCTTTTTATACTCATCTGTGTTGTTAGAAAAATACCCACAATGCTGTGGAGAATTGTAAAAGTAAATGTGAGGAAGCCCTGGAAGTATTCTGAACCTAGGGGGAGACACAAGTCACTGTGTTATGTGGAAGTGACTGAAAACAGCTTGTCAAGGGCTCAAGAGATTTTCCCCAGTGAAGATGTTGTTTTCTAAGCATATTTTGTAAAACATTTCTCTACATGACACCTTTGGGCATCTTTCAAGAGAAAAATGTTATATGTCTTTTAGAAAGGAAGTAGGTAACAACTTTCATGCTGTTTACACAACAATTTATTTTTTTGATAAAAAACATGTAATTTTGGAAAGACTATTCAGAATTTCTGAATTGCATGCACTTAGTCGAAATACTGCATAATGGAACACATACACTGAGCAAAAAACCCGAATCATTAAAATAAAGCAAGATCACTTGAGTAACAGAACTAAACTATTCAAATGTTATTCCAGAGAGATAATTAATAGAATTAAATCATTAATTTACTGTACTTCTTATGAGCTTTTTATTATTCAATTAGATGGGGTTGTTTATCAAAGTAATATATCTAAAATATCACATGGGTGATCTGCTTCCAAACATCTGAAATTATTCTCAAAGGCTTTGTATTTTTTGGTGCTCTTTTCTTGGTAGTGATGAGCTGGGCTTATTTAATGCTAGGAAGCAGACTTTACAGCTACTTTCTTTGTAATATAAAGGATTTTTCATTGTATCACTTCCTTAATATTTATGAAGACACCCCACCATCCTTTCCCTCTTTTTCCTAGCAAAATGCAATGAAAGATTTTAGGTCACACTACAGCTGTAGCATTAGTTTCCTGTATTGATAATGAAACTTAGACCTTGAGAGAAGAAATTATATATCATTATATAATCAGGTTATATTATATATTAGGTTGAGATACACTCAATCTTTTTCATGTAACTATTTACATCATTACACTAAGCAGAAAATGCTATGAACAGGATAGATAAGTTGGGGCTATAGAGCTTCTGGTAATTACACTGCTGAGGGCAGGGCTGGATGTATTAAGGGTTTAGGTTTTTTCCTGACAATACTAGTGGTAGTGCTTGCAAGATGTATGTTGTTTTTTCCATATCTCTGTCACCACGTCTCACTAGGAAATGATTGTGTTATGCAAGTATGTTTGGAGGTAACAACATTGTATCTATACACTGACAGAGGAGAGCAGAGGAGCACTGCAACTTAAA
>VWZK01012570.1:72318-87310 GCA_013396935.1 Baryphthengus martii
ATTAAAAAAAAAAAAAAAAAAATGAAAATACAGATGAAAATTAGCTTATTTTTTTCTCTTGGGATGCACTTTGTCATTTTTCAGCTATTTTTCGTATAGGCTACTGAATCAGTGCTTACTTCATTTTATGACTATCCAGGAGACAGAATTGTGCTGTAACATAGTCAGGGAAAAATAATCATGTGCTTACAGTACTAGAGAGGAACTTGGAAGATACAGATTCAAGTCACTGTGATGGTATGGGACATTCTGTGTGAGGTCCAACAGTAACCTAAACTCTTTTTACCTTTCTTCCTAGGTGTGACTGGAATAACTTAAATTGTTGTTCCTGTTTGTTCAAATTTCCTCTATTTCTTAAGGTCTCTGAAAAAAAAAAATCTTGCTGTTTGTACCAACACAGCATCCGTGTTGGGACAAGCACAGTGATAATGATTTAACATCAAAGTCAAAAGAAAATGCTACATACTTACTCTTAATAATTTATAGTGTAGTCACCAGTAGAAGATAGTGAATGATTCCATGTTGCTGCATCAACCACTAATTGCACTGTCTTGTTATCTTTCTAGAATGTTACATTTACTTGTGTTGCTGCAGTATCAACTTGAATTATGTTAGTTATTTGACTTCAGAGATAAAAATAACGAAATGACCTGCAATACCTTCTCCTTAGGAGCATGCAGGAGAAGATCTTTATGAAATACAGGTGCTCATTTTCTGTAAAGGCAGGCATGTATAAGTGCCTTTTCTCATTGCTTGGTGATATGCTTGAAGTGTAGAACATTTTATGAGTAAAGGAGGTCCAAATTAAAAAAAGAAAAGTAGTAGAATTGCCCTTGATCAATTATTATGTCTTCATATAAGACACAATGTAAGATATGTAGAGACCTATGTTTCAGGCTAAATGACAATTGAAATAACATGCAAGAAATGAGAAGAGGTAAAATGGAAAAGAATAAATGATAGCAGGACCAAATAATATCAAGGTTTTTTGTTGGTTATTTTTCTGACATTGAAGTGATTTACTGCTGTTGCGTTTATGTACTTCATGCCTTCTGGTGTTGTTGTGATGTTCCATACTTCAGCTTTTCTGCTACATTTTATTCTAAATATTGGGTGTCATTAAGTTCTACTTTAATTACTCTGTCAGTGAAGACATATCCCCTCATTCCAAATCAGTATTTGACTGCTTAATTAATCACCATTTTTGTTACCAAGACAGTATTTCCAGTAAATAATAAAGGTTTTATCTGATGATGACCTGCTCCATCCTTGGGAGTTTTCAAGGTCAAGTTGGATGGAGCTTTGAGCAACCTGATCTACTGAAAGATTTCCCTGTCCGGGGCAGAGGGTTGGAATTAGATGATTTTTAAAGGTTCCTTCCAACTCAAACCATTCTGTGATTCTATAATCTGAATTCATAACTTCTCAAACTGTCGGTTATCCACAGAGATAACAATGAACAAGAGATAAAGGCTGGTGTCACTCTTTGATATCAGAACTAAGCTAGCACATTTCTCTTCCTCAAACCAGCAATACTTAACAAAGATAGATTTATGCTTTCTCCTGGAATGTGTTTGTTCAGCCAACAAGCAAAGCTTTACTATAGAAAACTTTTCACTGAAATGAAATCTCTTGTCTTTGTCTCAACTGTGTTAGTCCATACTGTACAAAAGGTAGAAAGTACAAGTATCCAGATTCTTCTGTCAGGGAGCTGAAATAGGATAGACCACTCTTTATTTGCAGTAACAAAATTATCTTTATAACCATAAAATTGAAGCTACTGTAGGTTTTCCTTTGTTTTTTTCAAGTTAAAATCAAGGTTGTTTTTGTCTTTGTAAGCACAGTAATATTTTCAGGTAGGTTAGTAGCATGGTATAAATTTTGCTAAGGAGATAACTTTCATAGTTTTACTGAATCACATTTATGTTAACTGTGATTAGTAGCATCTTGAACCAAACTCACCGCATGAAAATTCAGCTCTTTTTGCTTCTGGGAAGTTTACATAACATTTAACTATTCCTTATAGTTTTCAGGCAACTGATCTGTGAAACATCAGTTTCGTAAGTGCATATGGGACAGATTATCTCACATCTACATTAACAGTTAAGTTTTGGCAACTTACTCTTAAAGTATAGCTAAGTACATGTAAGTAATAGATGTGTATCATAAGTCCTGAAATGGACTGGATGACAATCACTCAAGTTATGGTTAAGTATTTTAAAGGAAAATAAACACACGTTATGAAGAATCAGATTTGTTTAGGGATACAGTTTTTGAGGTAAAATGCAGCAACAGACTTAATATCATCACAGAGGCTTAACTTAGTCAAGAACAAACTGAATTCTAAAGTATTTTTGCTCACTTTAAGGATTTTGAAATGAGAACTTTACTGACACGGATTATGGGAGAAACTGAGTATGTTTATTCTGTGGAACCTTACTCTATTAAAACTCAGGGTAACTGCAAGGCTCAAGGAATTAGGAAAGAAATATTGAATGCTTCAGGTTCTTAGCAGTTTCATTTCTAGTAGACCAGCAGGTACTGCTTTTCTAAAAATACCAAGCAGGTGACCATCTCTGTCTTTGAAATCATAAGGAAAACATCATGGTTCAGGCAGAAATAAAATACAAAGATAATGTTATTATCATTATCTTAAAATAACATTTTTATAGCATCCCAAATACGAGCAATTCTTTCAATTAATTAATCAACATTTCATGGTGTCCTAACAGAACACATCTTAAATATTCCAATCACTTCATGAAGGTTAATTTAACACTAACTAGTATCTATGAAGCTTAATCACTGCTTTGTGAATCTGTTTCGTTTTTTTACAGTCCTTTCTTGGTCCTTGACTGAGGGTGATTACTTAACTGTAGGTCTAATCTGTAGTTCCTGCTTCCAAATCAAAACCATTTGCCTAAAGAAAAGAAAGCAAGGGAATGAAGTAGAGAGAAACATGTAATGTGTGTGTTTGTGGGTATTTTTCCAACACAAGGTGGTGTCAATCTGAGAAAAAGCCACAAAAGAGACCATAAGTTACAAACATGCCCTTGCTATCATTACTCTTACTTTTTACCAAGCCTGCACTTCATCTGTTCTCTATATATAAAGAGTTGCTGATGAGCAACATTTGCAAGCTTCACATAAATAAAAGAGTTCTAAAAAATGATATGACTTCTCTGTGTGTGGTGGAAAATAACACAATTCAAATCCCATTTAGCATCCCACATGGTCTCTGAATGGTGAAACAATTTCTATGAAAGAAATTCTTCTGGACTGTTTGCAGCCCACTTGTCAGGGAGTGTATGATTTGGAACATCTCCATACTGCAATTTATTCTTGCAGTTGTTTATTATCCAGAACTGAAGTAACTGGTTACTTGGAAGCCTGTCAACAGGAGAAAAACACTTAAAAGAAATATATTAATTGTAATTTATATTTCACTGATTTCTTAAAAAATTTTCTATCCTTCTGCTATTTAGAACATTCTTTTCAGAGTGCCTTTTGACTTGTTTAACATAGGGAAAAGATAGGTGAATCCAAAATTAGTACTCAGCCTGTAGGATAAAAGCACACACTTAAATACTGTATATACAAGTCCTGTCAAAATGACTGTGAAATTCAGATATTTTTAATAATGGAAATTTGTCCAAGAGAGATTTGTGTCACACCAAATTCTAATGAAAGTTATATTATACTATAAAACAATTAATAATAATAAAACAGTAATAGCAATATTTAATAACGTAATGTAGCAATATAATACATTGAATTTAATAATACAAAATATTAATGATATAATCTGAAATGTATTTTGTTGTGGTTTTTTTTCTAACTTAACAAAACACTGTTGTTTCTTTTTGCTTTGTGCTGTTCAGGCAATGTTCCTAAGCGTGTCAGAATCTCTAGAGAAGGTTTGAGTTGTTTAAGTGAGCTGTGGATCAGGCTATTGCAGGGGAGAGGTGCTTTTAAGTTATAGGAGTGTTTGAAAAGCTCAGCATTGATGATAGCGTTTCAATACAACCCAGGTGTGAATGTGGTATGAAAATGCTTACCTTAGCAGAGCTGTAGCTGTTATGTATGCTTCTAGGACGCTGCACTCCTGACACGTGCTTCTGCAATTCTAGAGGCTCAGCTGTAATTCCCTTTCTGAAGCTTTTTAATGTGGCTGTTGCTTTATATCCTGGTAATGAGTAATATAATCCTGGTTTCACACACTGAATTTAATATGTATGACTATTACATCCCGCACTTTTTTAGTACTGGTTATCCATAAAGTGCTAATTTGACATGGAATTGCTCTGAAAGCTTTTAAAGGTGGTGTGGTTTAAGAGTTAACAGGTTGAGGAGGGCAATAACTCTAGGCCTCTGAAGGGTCAGAGGGCAGCTGGTATTCCCTCCCCTTCCCTGCCATGCTCTCTAAAAGGGACAGGAAGTTCGAGGTCTCCCTCTTCTTCCTCCCTTGGGCTCGACTGCCACTGCGACCACCCCTCAGCACGGCCGGGCCTGACTCCACACGCTCTGCACAATCCGTCGACACCCGAGACCAGGCTTCGTGTAGACTTGTATATCCTTCTTCCCTTCATATTCCTTTTCCCTGTTTATCTCTGTTACTTGTTAAATTTTGTTCATAGTCTTAACTTCCAATTTTTGTGTGAGGCACTTTCTTCCCCCTTCCCCTTTTTATCCTCCGCTGGGAGGGAAGGAAGAGGTGGAGAGAGGGCTGATAGGAATGCTCTTAGGTGGGGCTTGCCCTGAGTCTGAAATGAAGATGGAAAGATTGGCGTGGGGCACGAATATTAAGAGATTTCTTTGTTTAAAGAACTTTGGGAAAAGTTAGAGGTTAAGACAAAGATGTCCTTTCCACAGTATATGATATACCATGCTTTCGTGCGCTTCTTTAACTTCTTGTATTCCTTGTGGTCCTACCATGTCTGCTGGATGGTGATTAACGCTGGGGTGAAATGGATTAAGGCCTGCACTCCTGGGGTATTATTTCATGGACAATGTCAGTATTGGAAATTATTCTGCTTTTTTCTTTAACAATGTCTGTCCCCCTGCACCCCTGGAATCGGAATGTCACCGGAGTGACAAGTATTCTGCGGCATTGTTGTCTTTTGGTCTGCATGGCGTTTGGGTGCTGCTTGTCATGCGGCATGGCATTGTGAGGGTTCTGTGTGAGAGCGCTGCCAGTGCCCCACCCCGCCCCGGTCTCTCCTGCCACAACCCCCTGAGCTGGTGCTTGCAGGAGCCGCTGCAACAAACAAAGGCCCTACATTGGGCACCAGTTTTCTTGTCTCTATTGATACGAATTTCTGAAAGGCTGCCTAGAAAGGCTGTGGAGTCTCCTCTGTGGAGATGTTCAAAACTCACCTGGGTGTGATGCTGTACAACCTGCTCTAGGTGAACCAGTTTTAGCTAGGTGATTGGACAAGATGATTGCCCGAGGTCCGTTCCAACCTCTACCATTCTGTGATTCTGTCATGGGAAAAACAAAATCTGTCTCGTCCTTCTCTGATTGCCATCACACTGGCTCTTGGACTTCAGACAAGCAAGGTCAGCAGTGGAGATTAAAGCACTTGAGCCTTACCTGCAGTAATTTATGAGGCTCCATGTTCCTGAGGCATCCTTTTTGCCACTTCACTGAGCCTGGCTACAGCTCTGTTTCCTGCAGGATTAGTGTTGTCATCTCTTTACACAGTGTAGACTGAGCTTCAGGAAAAGCTGAGTATATCAGAAAGACAAACTGAAATACTTAAGAGATATGTAGTTATCCAAGTCCTTCTCAAATCAGTTGACATTTATTACTTTGACTATTCAGGTAGCTTTGCAAATCTCTACCAATGGTTTTTAAAAAAATACTTTCTCGTTACGTCAATTTTTTGGCCTTCATGTCTAAACTCAATACTATCTCATTTTCTGCTCTTTAAAAATGAAGGCCATAATGAGGCTACCTGAACAGTGAAATCAAGAGGGGTTTTTTTTTAGTTATTTTGGTTTGGTTTTTTTTTGCAAAGAACAAAATATACCTTTCAGATGTGATCTAAATTACGCGATAAATATTCCTATGATCTGTAAAATCAGGCACCTTATTTAAGAAAATTAAAATTTCTGATTTCTCAGTCTCTCTATTTTTAATTCTTTCCTATTTACCATCTGTCAGATAGATTCTGTTTAATGAAAATGTGGTAATGTAAAAAAAATTAAAAATATAGTTTTTGCTACTCTGATGTAATTGACATGTTTCTTGGTAATTTTATTTATACTGTATTATTGTACATTTTTGGTACTGTGTATAATTCTTACAAACACGAATCCCTCTGTTGACACAATTTTTATAGCACAGTTAGTGCTATAAAAGAGATAATTACATGCAGGAGTGTCCCATGGTGGTTGAAATGTTTGTTCCATTTTAATGGGATATAATCAATAGGGAAGCAACTATTTGATGTGAAGCCTTAGATATTTCAGGATGTGTGTTTATGGTTGTTTCTCTAGTTTGCCTAAGAAGGTCTCATTGGAAATGACAGTGAAATCTCAAACAAACTTTGGATGAGGGCACAATTTATGGTATAGAGAACTGGGGTTTCAACAGTGAACAGCTTCAGCATGTATTTCCAGTCATATCAGCTAATTTTGTATTTACTCTTCTGGATTGCGCTGTTATTCCTACTGATGAATACTAAGCAGCTCAATCCAGTTACCTTAATTATGGGTATTTGATGCTAATCGAAAGACATTATTGAGTGTCTTGAGATGTACACTTTATAGATAGGACATGGCATCCGTGAACCCCAGGACAGCAGCTGGAAGCTAGGTGGGATTACATTGCACGCACATCTCAAATATCACTAGAAACTTCTGCATAGCCAAATAGATTGAGCTTTTGGTGGTTGTCTTGTAGCACCTCTGACTTGTTCTTCTACAGTAAAAGATCTCTGAAGTTAGCAGTAACGGTTTTCTTCAATTCCTGTCTTAAACCACTGTGATGACCATTGAAAAAATTATTTCAATATGTTTCTCTGATTTCCTTGTCAGTGTTAGATGCAGAGAAGAAAAAAAAAAGTAAATTTTAAACAATGAGTTTTGACTGCTGGTCAATTTCTGAACAAGGTGAAAATAATTTAAACATTTTTAGAGAAACTCAAATAAAAATATAATGCAATGATTTCACTAGAGAATTTTCAGAAGAAGATATTTTTCCTCGAGCTCTCAACCTTCTTATTTCACCTCATGCTGAATATGCTTGCCAAGAATTGAGTGTATTATTTTTACATAGGATACTTGATTTACTGACTACATGGATATATTTTTTTTTTTTTTGTCATTCCAGGAAATTCTGTAAAAATAAGCAATATTAATTGCCATAGCAGTCGACTGACTTATTTGTTGAAGTCTGAATCATTAAGCAGTTGTTTGTAAATTTTAAAGAAAGTTTTTGGTTTTATTCAGAACTATGCATCTGTGTTTCTTTGTTTCAGATTGAGGAGGATACGTGGCAGAAATACTACCTGGAAGGAGTTGCAAATGAAATGTATACAGAATATTTGTCTAGTGCCTTTGTGGGTTTGTCCTTCCCTGCAGTTTGTGAGTAAGTAGAAATACATATCAATATACATAAGTATTTGCCTTCTTTCTGGTGTCATCTAAGGTTTCTGCATGAGACGTTTTAACTCTGCTGCTGTCCTAATTTGGCTACATCAGCTGGTATCCAATGAAATAATGATTAAAGCAATCACTGTATGCAAGTATTCCAAACATTGTAATGCGTATTTTCAGAAGAGGTTTGAAATTAAGTGATGAGAAATGAAAGCATGAATGTTTTCAGTGCTGAACAAATTCATATACAATCCATTTAAATTGAGTTATTTTCTCATACGTATTGTCCTATTGTTTCTTCTAATGATTCCCATTCTTTGAATAGTGGTTGTCAGTGTCACCATCTTGTCTTACATCGCATTCCAAGGAAACTATTCATTAATTGAAACAGACGGAGTTGTATAAGCAAGTGTGGCATCCAGAGCTCTGTGGTACTTGTTGCAAACCACTTTTAAGAAGTGAAATATATCAGAAAAAATATGTCTGTTCTGTAATGAGAAAGGAGTATTTCAAGCATATAGCCATAACCATAGCATAAGCCATGCCAGAACTTTATTTATAGAAACTGAAAATCCTTATATTTGTCCTGAAATAATTCTATGAATGAGAGATTTGCATGCACAAGGTTGCTACAATAAAGACTGTGGCCACAAACATAGTCCTGATAGTTTAGTATGGTCGTATTTCCTCTTTTATTTGCCTTGTTCTTCATTTATGACTGTACCAAAAGGTCACAACAGACAGCTTTTGCTAGGGACTCTTCAAATGCTTAAAAAGAAACGGACCCTACTCTTCAGAGTTTCATGTCTAACTAGATAACATGCAAAAACTTCTACAGACACCATTCTTAGAGGAGGAAGTAGAGGAAGAAGTAAGATATTATCTCTTATGTAAAGGAGAATGATTTTGCTTTAACTCCTCATTTAAATCCTCACTTCTCCCACCCTTTCTAATTTTTACAGTAGCGTAAACACAGGTCGTGGCATAAGTGTGAGGAATAAACAGCTGTTTGGCAAATGCTATCTATTTAAAAATCTGTCTTTTTCTGGGATGTGGCTGTAACAGAGCCTAGTCTTCCATTTGTTAGTAAGATGAAGGGTCTCACAATCCATCCCTCCACCACGTTAACCAGACTATGACTAGGTTATTAAGGGAAAATATTTATTTCTCTAAGCACAAAACTTTGCCTGAATACCTTGAAATAGAAAATCTCGTAACATATTCTAGAAATTTGTGTTATATTCAGAGTGAATGGCAATTTGTGCAGTTTATGCTAGCTGCAATCATGAAAGCTAAATCTCTATGTCAAACCATGGTCAAGCATAGCTGAGTTTCTATGAGTTTATAGAAACATGTGACTGAGACTGTATATGACCTAAAGCTGACATTCGTTTAACTGCTGATAGAGCCAAGATGAAATAGTCAGCAAAGGAAAGGGCATTTATCGATATTTAGAAACATGTATAAACTTCGGGGCTCTCCTCAAGCATTTGGTTATCTAGAGGCTTAATTAACTGTGTTTTGTAGTTTAAGTTAAAGAAAAATATTTATCTCATATTTTCTAACTGTTTAATAACTCTGTTAAATGCAGATTAATTAAAGTACATTGAAAATGAAAATGTAGTGTTACATATTAATGAATTTGTTGCATAGGTATTTTCATTACTGTAAGAACTGACTTCAATTCCCAGAAGAAATGAAGGACGGCAAAAAGTCCATCGCAATGGTTTGTGAGGGGGAACTCAAATCAGTAGACAGGCTTAGTGTGTTCAACTATCCACAAAATATACAGACTTTAAGAACAGTTTATGTAATTTAGCTTTTGAAGTTCATGCAGCCAATGACATTTTAAAACCCTGAAACTAAATGAGATCTGCTGCTTCCTCAGGTTATTGGTCTTGACTGCCAGTCTAGGAATGTGATTCTTTGGTAAATAGGCTGCAATACCATTCGATAATAAATATAAAGAGACAGAAACATCTCCTCTTTTAATGGAAATGGGACACTCATAATTGTTGAAAAATTTCAAACTTCTGTTGTCAACATCACGTGAAGAATTAGATAGAAATAGAAGTTAATATCAGTATGCAAGTTTTGTTTGTTATATCTGAGTATATATGTGTGTATTGTTTAAACATATTCCCACCAATATATTTTCAATATGTGGATGTAATTCCTGTCATTCTGTGCCTTTGGATATTGTTAGACCAGGTGTGGATTGTGCTGATTGAAGAGTAAACTAAGTCTGCATTCTCTTGCAACTCCACAACAGATTAGTTCTAGAATTTCTGGATATCTTCACAGTGGTAGCACTTTCTAGACTGAAGAGTGACTCCAAATTAAGCCAGTCTTTCACAGAGCAGAGACAGCATGGGCTACCTGTGACTATCAAGTTCATGCTTCAGTCTTTGGATCATTCTCTCTAACTAGATTTCTGACTTTTCTCAGTGGATGAGAGAAATCTTAAGCACTTTTAGACTCTTGACACTAAAGCTACACATCATATGACCAGTACAGCTTTCTGCCTCTGAAGGAGTGTTGCTGGATCAGTCCATAACTCTTAAATTAAGAACTTTTTCCTCAACCCAGGATTTTATTCAATGTTGCAGGTATGTGTCAAATTTTAGACTCAACAAACCTAAGCTCAGCTCAGGCAGTGACCAAGACACAAGGTGGAAAGCTTCATTTGGAGGCTGTCTTGTGACTGCTAAGAGCAGTCCTCAGGAATCCCAGACCCTGGAGGTAAGAGAGAAAGTCTGGAGGAAAGAAGACTCTCCACTGGTCGTTGAGGATTGGGTTAGACGCCATTTCGGTAAACTGAACACTCACAAACCCATGGGTCCTGATGGGATGTACCTGCAAGCACTCAGGGAGCTAGCTGATGTTGCTGTGCCTCTCTGCATCGATTTTGAAATATCATGGAGAATGGAAGAGGTGCCTGAGGAGTGGAGGAAAGCCAGTGCCACTCCAGTCTTCAAAAAGGGCAAGAAGGAAGACCTGGGAAAATACAGGACAGTCAGCCCCACCTCCATCCCTGGAAAGGTGATGGAGCATCTCATTCTGGAGGTCACCTCTAAGCACATGGAGGAAAAGATAATTATCAGTAGTCCGCATGGATTCACCGGGGAGGAAATCATGTTTGACTAATGTGATAGCCTTCTATGATGATGTAACTAGCTCAGTAGATGCAGAGAGAGCAGTAGATGTTGTCTACCTCGACTTCAGCAAGGCTTTTGACACTTTCTTCCATAGCATCTTCATAGGTAAGCTCAGGAAGTGTCAGTACTGGGTTCAGTCTTGTTCAACATCTTCATCCATGACCTGAATAAAGGGATGGAGCGTACACTTAGCAAGTTTGCTGGTGATACAAAACTGGGAGGAGTGGCTGACACACCAGAAGGCTGTGCTGCCATTCAGCGGGATCTGGACAGACTGGAGAGTTGACTGGAGGGGAAACTAATGTAGTTGAACAAGGGCAAGTGTAGAGATCTGCATCTGGGGAGGAATAACTCCCTGCACTGGTGCAGCTGGAAAGCAACTCTGTGGAGAAGGACTTGGGAATCCTGGTAGATGATGTTATCCATGAGCCAGCAATGTGTGCTTGTGGTCAAGAAGGCCAATGGTATCCTAGGGTGCATTAAGAAGAGTGTGACCAGCAGGTCAAGGGAGGCTCCTCTTCTCCTCTACTCTGCCCTAGTAAGGCCACATCTGGAGTACTGTGTCCAGGTCTGGGCTCTCCAGTTCAGGAGAGACATGGCACTACTGGAGGGAGTCCAGTGAGGGGTTACGAAGATGACGAAGGGACTGGAACATTGCTCTTATGAGGAAAGACTGCGAGACCTGCATCTGTTTAGTCTGGAGAAGACTGAGAGGGGATCTTGTTAATGTTTATAAATATCTGAAGGATGAGTGTCAAGAGGATGGGGCCAGTCTCTTTTCGATGGTGCCCAGTGACAGGACAAGGGGTAGTGGGTACAAACTGGAACACGGGAAGTTCCATCTCAGCATAAGGAAAAATGTTTTTCCTGTGAGGGTGAAAAATTTCCTCAAGACATCCACAACTACAGCCAAATGCAATTTTATGTTGTGTATTATGTTTGTTATTATAACATAGTGTGTTGGTGTTTATGCTACTGTTCGCAACTTATCAGTTTATATTTTTAGGAAAATACGTATTCATTACCTTCAAAATAAAATACCTTAATATATGGTCTGTGCATTCGTAAGTGGAAAAAAATGGGAAAAGATCTTGGCATAAGTTCTCAAAGAAAATACACACCCTGTAGCCCTCTCTACATCTGTGATGTTGTTTGTGAAAAAGGACTGACGCTTAACCTCTTCTTTTCCTTCAGACTGGTGTTTGCGAAACTAAAGCTCTTAATGATAGCCATAGAATACAAGTCGGAAAAGCGAGAAAGCAGGTATGTCCTATGCCTACAAATGTTGAAATTCTGAAATGCACTGCCAAGAGTTTTGCCTGCTTTTTTTTTTTTTTTCAGAATGAACATAGCATTCTTAGGCTTTTGAAACATTTTAGAGGTTAATTAGCTTGCTATCGCGTTACACCACTGCATATAGTGCTGAAAGGCTTTTATTTCTGTGCTGTTGTTCTTCCCTGGAATTAATTCAAGTCAGAACATTTAGTAGAAGATCAGGGGACAGTGATACAGATATCCCATCTCCAGAAGTGCAATTCATTTTAATTAAATAAAAAATTTGTAGATTTGCTCATAGACTATCAGTTTTAATTGGATGTCCAACTTATTTTACTGACAGTTGTAAAGTGGAAAACAGATGTGATATCAAAGCTAATTATGGCTATGGGTATTCTCAAAATAATAATTTCATTTAAGTGAGTTTGTAAGAACCAATTTACATATGATGCAGGATAAACAAATATATAGGATAAGCATAGTATTTATATAGCATGTGTTCTGGCAAAAGTGATATAATGTGATGAAACTGGAAAAGATTGATTTAGCCTTGTAACTACCAGCTGACTTACTCCTCTCAAACAAAATGAAAAAAAAAAAATCATTATTCTTAATACACCTTCACAGACAGGAAAAGAAGTGTTGCTTGCTTCTTTTTTTTGTACAAAAATTCGTAAAAGTATAAGTGAGTGTTGAAATTAACCTTCTATTAACCTGGCCATCAGTGGTTTACATAACATTCATTTTTCTATAACAAAATTTTTATAAATATGTTCTGCAACATCTGGAGAAGCATATAATAAAAATATGACAATACTGACTCTTGAGCTGTCAAAAAATTATACTTTGTACTACTGTAGTAAATCTGAAATTATAGATATTAGTTCATCTTGGTTTTGGCCACTAATTACCTAAAACTTTTGAAGGCAATTGTTTCTCCTCACAGGAGAACCAATTCTGTAATTTGAGCTCATGCCACAATTTCTGAGGTTTTGAAAGTTTATTTTGATATTTATTTTTAAATGTTGTCACTTTTTCTATATTAAAACTATTTATAAAACCTCTGTGGGACATTTGACATGGAAAGCACGATGTTACAACTGTTTATAAGAGTACTTCCATGCCCTATAGCTGATTTGGCTTGATTCTTTCCTATGTTATAACGTGATATGTGGTGTATGTGCTATTGGATATTATTTTTGTCTACGCTATGCTGATTAAGAAATATTTTTTTTTTTTTAAATATCAGATTTTCTTAATGTTTCCAACTCCCATGGGCTCTTAAAATACTTTTCCATTAAATGATCGCATCCCACATTAGCTAATTTAAAGCAAATGATTTATTCTTTTGTCTCTGAAGAGTTTAATCTCTCCCTAGAAATAAATAAAAATATGATAGTGACAGCAGTGGAACTATTTGCCAGATTTTGTATTTCCAGTATTAGAAAATATTTGATTTCTGTTGGTTCTCATAAGAATTACTGCCCAACTTCATGTTGTCATTACTTCAATTGTCATTTACGTACATAAGTGCTAATATTACAGTCTTTTTCAGTAATAACAGATAATTCATGACTTCCATGTCATTCTTTGCACTAACTTCAGTGGGAGTTGGATTGAGTTCTTAATCACAAGGTGATGCAGAGGATTCCACAAAAAGTAACACACTGTGATACAATCATATATTCCTTCTTACTTAAAACCACGCAGGTAACAGTTCACAATTAATTAATTTGGTAGGAAAAAAAAGAGCCTACAAATCGCAGGAAACAATACTAACAAAAGGATGTTAACAGATGGATTTTGTGAATATGCGTGTAACAAGAGGAGAACATGCAAGCTAGATACTCACATTTTCTTACAGCTGTGATCCGCAGTAATATCTGCTGACTTTGTTAACCAGCGATAATTTTAGAGTCACTGTTCAGTGTCTCACAGAGCTACCTGCAGCATTATCTTTACTGTTCTATTTGTTCCTGTGCTCTTCAACCCAAATATGTTAAGTACATATTTGTGGTTTTCTAAGACGGAGCCTTTTAGTCTAACCAGAAAGGTAAAGGAACAAAACTTCAGTTTCTCACTTCTTAGGTATACTTGCATTTCCTTGCATTTTATTAAATGGAAAAAATGGGAAATTAAAATAAAAATTGAATAACATGGTTTACAAATGCAAGCTGTCTTTGAACAAGCTAAATTTGTCATTTGCCAATTATGTTTATTGATATTGACTTCGGAAATATTTTATTCTACTTCATGTTTTAAATCCTTTGTTGGTATTTCTTCATAAAGGTGAAGAGAGAACTGATTCTAGCACCCCATTAGCTTTCACTTTTTATGAAAGTGACCAACAGTAGATATATACTGATTCATTTCATGATTATAGTTTAGATTAATATATTTTAAAACTGAGAAGTTTATGTAATTTACAATTTAGAGCAACAATGGTAAATATAAATCAAAAGGATATTATATAGATGACACCCTTTTATTATGAGCTAATATTTCCTGTCATAGCTGGAACAGGTCTAGGACCAGTACTTTCAGCAACAGGAAGTTTTCAAAGAATTCTTTCTGCCAAATGATTGAGAAGACCTTATTCCCCCTAGTTTGCTTTTTGTTAACTAGATGTAATACAATATCTATAAAAGTAGGTTATACATCTAGTTTCTTACTTGCACAAGCAGTTTCAAGATTAGTTTCATCTGCCTTCATGGCTTTGCACTCAGCTAAAGCAGCACAAAGTGAATTCAGAATTGTGTGTAGCTCTCAGAAGTGGTTTCTTGATTTTCTTATTCCCTCTCTAAATTTTCACCTCAATGGTAAGGATAATTCCTAGTACCATTTTACGTCAATGCAGACTTTTCACTGACTTTGTTAATGTCTTCATTACATGTAGGATGGCATAAGTACACATTTACCTGTACACTTTTTTTTTTTCCCCAGTCAGTCTTCTAGAT
>VWZK01012571.1:7969-46217 GCA_013396935.1 Baryphthengus martii
TTTTTAACAAAAGTAATCTTTATAGACATCCGTATGATCTTACAAACGCTTTTTCTTATATACAAGATTTGCAATTCTTTCAGATTTCAGAGCTTCCTTTGTAATTTTTGCTTTATTTTATGAATTAATCCACTCTTTTTTTTAGCAACGACAGTCAATGAATAACAAACATTTCATGTAACTGAAGAATAGCTGCCTATAAGATGGGTTTACTCTTACGTATTTAGAATGCCATACTTCATAACAAGATACAAGATCTGAATTTTTCCTCGTGTCAGCTCTACACTGGCGCAAATCCATTAATTTTGATTAAATTATACCTTATGCATAATTTATGTCAGTGTAATTGAGGAGGATTAGGACTTAATTATAATTATACATAATTATCCATGATTATAATAAATGCCAACATTAAGTCAAAATAGTAAGGCTAAACTGTTGGAGATCCAAACTGAAATGATGAGTCGCAGTACTTAGAGATGTCAAGCACCTGCAATACTGAAGCTAGAATGAAAACCTATCCCAAAATGTTGTACTTTGGAAACTCAATATTAGAAGTTGAAAACTGGTAGAAATTTTTGACTATGTGAAGACCACAAAACTCTTTCTTGATTAATAGTTTGTGCACTCAGAAGGTACAAAAGATCAGGTTATGTTTGTGAAGCCCTGGAGTGGGTAGAAGCATTTATTAAATGTTAAACTCCTAAACTGAAGCTTCTGAACACTTTCCTACAATTTCTTCCTTTCCTTCTCTTTTGTCTCATTTGAAAACTATCCCAAAGCTCTTTCCCTTTTCCCCTTCCTACAGATCCTCATCCTGGCTTGAGACCAAACTTACAAATACTTACTTTTTCTTCTGGATTTTACACTCTTAGCTGTGTTTCGAAAATTGTATGCAAATGCCTTAGTTGAGATTAAAGAACAGAATAGTTCATTTTCTTTCATGGCTATTTTATATTACACAATGGTAGGGATTAGAAAGGACCTGTGGAGATCATCTAGATCAACCCCTCTGCTACAGCAGGTTCATACAAATTAGAAAACTTGTCCAGGAGCGTTTTGAATGTTCCAGAGAAGGATATGCCACAACCTCTTTCAGTAGTCTGTTCCAGTGCTCCATCACCCTCAGATTAAAGAAGTATTTCCTCATGCTTAGGTAGAAATTCCTGTGTTGCAGTTTGTGCCTGTTGCACCTTGTTCTGTCACTGGGCATCACTTAAGGAGACTGACCCTATCCTCTAGATGTGTATGCTCTAGAACAGAAGAACTAATTCCATGTATGTGATTCTAGGGGGCAAATGATGTTTTCTGAGTTCTAGATATTTAGCAGCTTCCTTAATTTAGGACAGCCGAACACGGACAGAAGGCACAAAAAGCTCTTGTGATGGAACCAAGCACTCAACCTTGATCTTTCAACGGCTAGACCAAAGCCCTCATCTTTGGATTACTCATTCTTGCTCTTGGAATATAGAACACAGATTAAAATTAACTAACTTTTGCACTTCAAAATTTTTTTCAGCAAAGTTGCATATTTTTCTTGATCCAAGAAAAAAAGGAGAAACCTCTTAAAAGCTTGTGGGTACATAATGAGCTTTGATTTGATTGTTAATAACTATTCAGCTTTTTTCCTGACTTTTGTAATAATGTCAACCTCAAAAATAAATGTTTGCATTTAAAGAATACTGAAATACGATATTCTATACATTTATTGTTTAACCCATGCAGAAGGGTTTTTTAAAGTCTCCATATAAAGTTGTAGTTTAAAATAAAATGATTTTAACAGGAATATGTTTCTTTGGAAAATTACAAGTGAGTTCATATTAAATGTTTCTTAATTGGTATGTGATATTGACATTCCTTCCATGGCCTTGGAAGCTCTATCTCCATAAAATAAATTACCTGTGAAGGCCTAGTACCTCTTTTCATGTAAATCTATTTGCATTTGAATACTCTTTGGAGGGAAAAATGCTCCTGAGTTGCTGATTTTTTTTTTTTTTTTTAATATCATTTATTGTTACAGAGCTATATAAACAGTAGTAGTAAGTTTAATTTGTTGCCCCGGCTAGTTCATTGAAAATTGTAGCTAGTTTTTAGCAGTAGTGAAAAGGTTAACTTTCTAGTAAATTAGATGGATAACAAGGGAAGCCGATTAGCAAAAAGAAGAGCTCAGTCACTGACCTTACAATGCTTCTTTATCTTTTACATTCATCTCTCAAGCTCAGTCCGACACTGCAACATAAAGCCAAAGCTATGGTACAAGTATTGTATTCCCAGAGGAACAGCGTATTACTTGTATATGCTTGGTTGCTTTTTTGCTGTGAGCTTCTGAATCATATAAGAACAAGTTTGTTCATACATTTACCCCTTATTTAACATTCTTATTGAATGGGCAGGAATCTTCTTAAGGGATAGAAGTATTAAGATGTAGTTGACAGGGAAAACAGATGAAAATCTCAGTGTTATAATTTTCTCAAGAAATGGTCAAACACATTGAATGGCAACAGAAAACAAGTGTAAAACTCAAAGAGTTGATACAGCATCATACAATAAATAAATAAATTATTAATTAATCAGGTTTGTACAACTACAGCTCTCAAAGAGGACTTAATACTGTGTAAGTCAAATTCTCAACGCACATCCAGATGAGATATTTGTCCCTGTTTTTCTCTTATCACCCTCATTTCTTTGTATCTTTTTGAATGTATTGTCTTGAGACATGTTGGTAAAGTCGGCTGAAAACTAGTTCTTTTGGTGACAAAAGCATTTTACCCATCAATTTGTTATACTTTTTTTTTCCCCACCAGAAAAGCAAGAATTTGCTGTGGTAGACAGAATAGAAGAGCTGTTGTCACTTGCTCTCTGTACTATTCAGTTATAACCTGCATTTGTTTCCCGCTTTTCAAAAAATATTGTGTAAAATTGTTCTACTTATAATCTGATTCTCTCATCGGCTCTGTTTATTGTGTCATTTACATTTTACTAACCGGTAGTTAGCTCAGTGGGAAGCTAACAAGCCATCACGGCCATAAGCTGAATGCTGTTTGCATGCAGGCTCAAGAGCTGTTGATATCTTGCACATTTATTATTCTTCACTTAGGAGAAAACTGAAATAAAATAGAGAAAAAAGAAAGCAGAAATATAGCCAACATTTTTGAGAAAACCTGAGGTCAGCTTCTATTTTACAGTCTGTCTTCATGGTACATGGCTCATTTTTGCTTCCTGTTCCCTTGACTTAAATTACAGCACTGTTTTGTTTTTTTTTTAACAAACAAACAAACAACCTTCCAGGTTTCTTCATTGGTATTACCCTTCTCTTCCACTCAATTCTGCTACTTTGCATTCTACAATGTATAACTACTATTTAGATTTGTAGTTTAGAACACGAAAAGCCTATTACTTTTTATGTATTGGATTCCATGCCTGACTGGGGTCTCTGAGCAACACTGTAAACTTAATTAACAGTAATGAAAATCCTGATAAATTCAGTGAGGCTTAGTCAGCAGGAATTGCACTTGCTCAATATACCAGGCTATTAATGAGCAGAATTTTCGTCATAAAATACTCCGTTATATACCAAAGTGGGACATAAGTATGTGCCTATACTGAAGTCCTGAACTATGAAATTGGATAGGAAAATGAATGAAATAAAACTTCTTGCTAGAATTACAGTGATTTTTCAGTTCCTCTGAAGTAGGTAACATGAAGGCTTCCTACTGTATCTGGGCAACACAGCCATGATGTGATTTCAAATTAAAAATATTTGCCAAATATATGTTCAATCCAGATCTTTCACATGGTGTTCTCAGCATGCATTTGACATAACCCATGAAGACCTGGGCTAAAAACCAACACTATCTGTGTACAAAGATCAGCATTAAGTTATTTTTTTAGAAGATATCTCAATCAGCAGGGGACTCCGTTAACTTTTTTTTTTTTTTTTTTTTTCCTCCACAATGTGCCCTCATTGCCTGTGTGTTTGAATAATCAGACATTTGAGTGATCCTTTCATCTCTTCCAGGGGGTTTGCAGGGACCCTCTGAACTAGGATGACAGGATTTGGAACCTGAGAGTTGGTGTTCTTTGTTTGTTGTGGCCTATCATCAGTCAAATCCAGTGTGTAGGTTAATAAGGCTTAAACTTTAAGGGAACGGTGAGCACCTGATTGACAAGCCTGTGAATAAAACTGCAGTGGGAAGTTTTGTGTTTGTGAAGTTAGTATGCACGGAGACACAACCGAATGAATTGTGATTTCAAAGCATAGATTTCAAATAAAATTCAAAAGTATTTCTGTTTTGGATGATGTTTTGTCTGCTCAACATTAGAGCAATGTATTTTTTTTTTCTTGCTTGTTTTTGTTTTGTTTTGTTTTGAAATACAAGTGTGTAACAGAAATCCAAAAGCCAGCAAAACCAGAATATAACAGCATTGAAAATTCTGCTATCTATCAGGATTAAAACAAAAAAAAAAGCTAAGTATTGTCCTATAGTTACTTAAAAGTTAAATATGGCATACAGTGCTTCAGGTTTCCCTGAATGTGTGTCTCAGACACTTCTTATTTTTAACAAGTAATGGGCAGTGAGCGCATACTGTGTTTGAAACACTCTTTCAGGATTTTCAAAGGATCCTCTGGGAACATGGTACCCAAATCATTGCAACTTTCAATAGGATCCATATGCTTTTCATTTCCACTAGTGCTTTGAAAATCACAGCTTCAGTTGTATTTTCCTTTATGTATAATTCCAGAGTAGGCTGAAGATTTTTGAGCTAAGCTGGCTTCCACCAGGTAATGCAGTTCTGTGAAAACCAAAATATTTGTCAGAAATCTGGCAATGTTGACATTTTTTTTTCTTTAATAAGAAAGTCGTTTGGTTTTTGTTTGATACTGTTAATAGAACATCACAGGTATAAAATAAGCTGTTTTGTGTAAAGATAAACATTAAATGTTCAATACTTAATATTTAACATTATAGTAATTTAATATCCTTGAGATACAATTTTTTTTTTCAGAATTTCTGTTGTTTAAAATGAGACTTGATTTTTTTCTTTTTTTTCTTTTCTTTTTTTTCCTTTCTGTGTTTTGTTGGTTTTTTTTTTGCGTCAAAATGATGAAAAAAAAAGATTGAATAGTGTGATTCCTGGAATATTTCCACTTTAAAGAATATTTTTTCTTTAACACAAAATAATACCTATATCATTCACACTGAAAAATCCAACACTGCACACATTAGAGAATAGAAAAAAAAGACTTTTAAAGTAAGTAAAGGGGACTGGTTGGGGATTTCCTATGAAAATATTTATCCGAAAGTGAATTTTCATATGTGCCATTTTGACAACTTTTTCAACCAGGAGGGTTTCTTAGGCTTGTAATGTCATATATTGTCAAAACTAGAAGGAAAAAATCTACTCAGTACATATGAAATAGTAGGTTCCAGAGCCAGAAAAATAAGAAACTAGTCTGATTTCAAAGCATTTCCTTGTCTTTATTCACTATATGATGTATACATAACTGCAGGACAAATGGGGAGCTACTTCTGAATGTTTAACAAGATCAGTGGTTTCTCTATTCTTTCTGAGCACTGCTGAGCTCAAGGAAATCAACAGACAAGCTAAGTTAGAAAAGTAGAGCAGTGTAGCTATTGTGGATAGCATCTTCTTGCATATATCATCTTCTGGGAGAGGGAAGCAGGGGTGGAGAACAAGACCGTTTCTGCTCTTGTGTGATTGAGGAGTCCACTAAATTCAGTTTTTCTGTAACTCACTGATCTCACCTAATATCTCAGAGATGGAATGTGAGTACCAACGTACTGAATTTTAGGTTTCTGTAACAAAGCATTTTAATAACACTTTGGGTCAGTCTCCGTGTTTGTGTTGTAAAGTGCACATGCATCCGTTTCAAACCAGGACACATTTGAAAGAAATAAAGCAATACTGATCTTTATTTAAGACATCCTCCCTGTGCCTTAGTCTTAACAGAAGACATGAAGACTGTCCAATACAGAATATTACAGAGTAGGCTTAAAGTGTTTTTCTGTAATGTAAGAGTTACAGATTCAAACTTCAGAAGAAGATGGAGTCAGGTTTTCCACTTCCTGAAAAGTAATCTGAGCCGTTTGTTGTTATGGAAAGGGTTAAGGAAACACTAATTAGGTATATGATGGCATTGGACTCCACTAACACAAAATTCTCTGTCCTACTGTTTGGGATCAATCACTTGAATCAGAGATTGGTTGTGCTGTGGAGTCACGTGATCAGTTTTCCCACGGGGAAACCATTCAGGGTTTGTTGAAATAGGAAGCCTGTTGTTTCAGTATGGTAGAGATCAGCTGTTGCAATGAATCGCTTAACATTTTATATATGAAATATAAAGTTAAATTAATTAAGCTCCTTGTGCTTGTCCAAAGCTACAAAGCTATGTTCACGCTTCTTTTTAGAATCACAAAAATGTTATGCAAAACTTGGGCTTTCACTTTGGCTACCTTTTTAAAGAGAATGAGAAATGTTTGATTGCACACCTCAGAATAGAAGGCAATTCCGCGTTTTCTGAGTGAACACAGGCACACAATTTTCAACCCAATTCAGGAAATCCATTGATAGGGAGTAACAGAAACTCAAATGTGACCCTGCTATCAGAGTTTAATCCAATGATGCGTCCAGCTCTGTTCTGCATGTAGAATATTTGATGATTTTTCATGGGTGCCTTATTCTCTTAGTTGCATATAAAGTTTTGCGTTAGCCTAATCTAAGCAGTTTGAATCACTCTGGTAGCAAGTGTCAGGTGCTTACTACTGAAGATGATACAGATTTATTCAGCAGTTCTCATACTAGCCAAACTCTTTTCTGGTCACGTGCCACATGAACATTCAAATTGTACTTGATCCACTTGTGATTTGACATCCACAGTTTCTTCTTTCAGAGCTACTTCCCCCCACCCTCCTTTCTTTTAGAACAAACCACCTAAGGTAACATAGTTTTTAAGTAGAAAATAGTGCAAAAAAGTATCTACTTTTTCTCATTTGAGAAGCGAAACCACATCATTACCCTTAATTCTTCCTTTAACATCCACAAATGGAAAGAAGACTCTTGTGGATGTGGGATACTTAAAATTGATTATGTTGCATTTCTTTGTAATCCACCAGATTAGTCTGAGACATTCCTCTCACCCTAAATTGGCACAGGCTAGGTTATCTGCCCAAATACTGGCACTTGTGCTCGAGAGTCAGCGCCTTTGATTCATGAAGGTTTGGCTTTGATACAAGCATCCCTGTTACCTCTTGCACTGAAGATCTGGCACAGCCCCTGTTGGTACTTCCATGAGGACATACAATGTTCCAAGCCTCCCCCACTGCGTAGACAATTCCTTAGCAGGGCAGGCTTTCCAAACACATTGTTTCAAAGAAATGAATCACTCATTCGTGAAAAATGAAAAAAAAAAAAAAGAGCACAAATACCATCAAAGCAAATTCGGGGTTTGCCGCCCACATCACTGACATCATGCTGCCAGCTAGAGAGCACTGAATAGGACTCCTTACAGAGTCCATCAATGCCACTCTTTAAATGGCAATTGCCTGAAGGGGCTGTTGGTTTGTGATATGAGGTACTTCTTCCTAAGCAGGAGAAAGGCAGCAGAGGCAGGGATTTCAGCACAAGAACCCTCAAAAGGAAGCAAAACACACAGTTACTTGGCTTGCCTTGTTGTCTCTATTCCAATTCTCTGATTTTGGAAGGAAATTAATTTACATTAGGATGATTTTTTATTTTTTTTAAGGAAAATACCTGTCTGATCATCAAAAAGAACTTCCTTTATTAAACTTGAGATTAGTTGGATAAGAGAAGTAATGAGAACTTCTTATCATATATGGACCAATTAAATTAGGTCCAAGTGAGGTCTGTCCAAGCTAATCTCAGAGCTGGTGTGATGGGGTGTGCGGTACAAGAAAGATCTGAGCTGCCTGGACCTGAGCCAGTTCACATCTGATGTGTGGTTCCCAGATCAGACAGTGCTGCACCCAACCTAATAAGCCTTGCCGAGAAAATGCAGTGACAGGTCAATGTGGCACAGTGCTCTGTTACAAATAAAGTCTGGACCTAAAGGCATGAGTTTCCGCTAGTTGTAGGATTTCTACCATTTTATGGTACAGACAAATTTTCAGGAATTCTGTACATTGAAGTTTTCTCATCTCTGCATATGATTCTATGTACTCTTCTGTCCCATAACATTACCTTGCCACTGCTCTTCCTGTGATACTCTGTCTTATTTCCTTCTCAAATGAGTCAAGTTTGCCTGTAATAGTCCTTATTTCTGGAAAATGCATCTTGTGATTGTTCATATAGGGAGCTGCTACTCCCCACACCAGGTCTTCTGTGATGCCTGTGAAACTTTGGCCAATTAAGGGGACCTAGTAAGAAAACCGAGATAGTTGGATTACAGTAAAAGAATAAAAAGTAAAGCATCAAAGGTTAAGAATTTGTAGTCTTTACATTAAAAATGATATAATCTTAGCTTCAGTTCCTGCTTGCCTCCGATTACATCCGCACATTAGCTGTTCCATATCTTCAAAATAAGCAACACTTAACCTGATATGTAATGCACAGAATAAGGGGACTCTGACCTGCCTGGGGATTTGGGGCACTACAGCAATGCAAATAATTAAAAAGTAGGAAGTGAGACTGTCAGGAATGATCTTTCACTGACCCATAGTGAATGGATAAAATGATCAATGATGTCTATCCCTTCTGTAATGTCTGCAGACAGTCAAAGTTTATAATCAGCATAGGAAAACGTCTGCATATCATAACCATACGGCACAGAGAATACACATTATTGTACAGTAGCACTACGCTGATTTAAGGTCTGTCACCACTTCCATTATGGGCCTCTGTTTCCAACAATAAGAAACTCTCACACAAGTACTTATCCCAAGCTGAATATGTTCTCTGCTAGTACAGGTGCTTAGATCTACAGGTGCTTTAAATAATATTTTATTTAAATAGCTTGGCTATTGTGTTGTAAGTTAAAGAAAGCTTTCAGTTTTCCCCCTCATTGTTCAAAACTAATTTTAATTTAAGACAATAAAATTCATTCGGTTTAGAAATGATTAGGCGTATTCCATCTACTATGGGCCATTTTTTTCTGATTGAAAGCAGTCATTAAGCATCTGGTGAATCTAAAAGCTACTGTATAACTATATCTGTATATATAGTTATATTTATGTTGAAGAAACATCATCAGACATGAAGCCATATCTATTTCTATGGGAACTCAAAGTTTTCATGAAGTTATTCTACATAAGGCTGGTCAGACCACATGGTCCTGTTATAGGAAAGAAAATATTATTTACTTTCCACGTGGATTAAAGCTGTATCCTTTTTTACATATCTTAGCTCCCCTATTCAGCAGAACTGGTATGTTTTCACCAAACTAGAGACAGCTTACTAGCACTGTAAATTTAGGGAAAAGTCTACAGTGGAACCACTAAAGTCTTACAACCTGTCATAGACATTATGTACAATGCAAAGGTGGCATTATGTCCTGTGGAAAAGGGCTTCTCTGATTTCCAGTTCGGATAATCTCTCTATGGCTGAGGTAAGTATATCTCATCTGCTGCATACTCACAGGTTTAGTGCTGATGTGAGAGCAGCTATCACTCAGAAAGGTCATGCCTAAGATAAATTAGCCAAAATTAATGAGTTGATGAAAAATTTTCTCCTGAAAGTTCAGGGGAACAAATTCTCTTTTGATTCAAACTGCTGCAGTTGAACCTAGGGGACCTGCACAGATACCTCTTCAGGAAGTATCAGGAAAAATAAGGTGTTTGGTCCATAGCCCATCTCATGTAAGGGATCTGCTGTTGCTCTCGTGGGAGAGCACAATCTCTTTTTTTCTGCCCCAAATCAGTCTGAGAAGTAGTCTAAGCAGTGTCTAGAAAAGAGTAAGAAGAGGACAGGTCTATTTGACCATCCCCTCACTGTTCTCCCATCTTTCAGCTACTTTCAGCCCAGTCGTTTCCTGAACTTGATGTGTTTTTTACGTATTCATTAATTCTCAATGGATTTCAGTTCTATGAACTTGCAGTGTCTCTCCTTTAATCCATGCAAGATTTTAACATTCAAAGTCATTCCCTTGCTGTGGAATACATAATGATTTTGTTAGTAGCTAGTATAAGTGAGTGCTGGCCCATGAATTCAATATGCCTTAGCAATGCAAACAACAACGATGGCATTACTTGGCAATAATTTGCCATGTCCCTGAGATGATTTGTTCTGATGTTCAGGGTCATTCTTCCTTCCAGTCAAAACTTTATCCTCATGAGGCAGCTGCCTGATTCTTAGTGACCTTTTTTACTACTGAAGAAAAAAAAATCACATCAAATTGGGATATCTTTCTCATCAGAGAACACAGGGGAATTGTCCATATGACCCCCAAGCCTACGCAGAGATACCCATGGGCAATAGCCACATTAGTCAGTGAAGCAGATCAATAGGGGTGAGATGCAGGAGGGAAACATTTGGTGCTGAGGCCCTACATCCTGACCTTGCAGCAAGGGAGGGAGGGAGGGAGAGAGAGAGAGAGGGAAGGAGGGATCCTGTGTCTTGACTGCCCTTTGGAGCTGCAATGCACTGGGTGAGTTGCTGGATCATGTCTGCCCATTTACTGTCATCCAGCACCTGCTCTTCAAGACTACTACAAAATGCAGAGCAAGGCACAGAAAGCGAGGGCAATCCAGATATTTGATTCAAAAGCCCACTCATGGGCCCAAATGAAACAGTGACACAGACACATCCATATACACCAAGGGAGCAACATGACTGAGGGAGTCTAACCAGGCAGACAAGGCACTTACACTGCTTTATCTGAGCTAAATCACTGGGATCCAGTCATTTACCTTCACACACCGCCACACTCCACTGCACAGATATACCCAGTGTGACAGCGGCTCTGCTCTGTTTCTCTTCTGCTGTTAAAGAAGGTGATCACACAGCCCCAGTTGTCAAAACCTGGCAGAGTTTCATTGAAGTCAGCAGTGTCTACCTGGAGCTGAATTTCTGGGCTTTTATTAACAAATGAAAAAGCCAAAAGTTTCTTAGCAGAAATTACGTGAAATGCTGCAAGAAGAAAGATTTCTTCAAGGAAACACATCACAAGATAGCTGATAAAATTTTTCCAGTTTGTGTTGTTGACCATCCTATTGAAACAGAAGAGTAAAGGAAGCAGCAGAGTTTAATATAACGAGCAATGAACAAACATAGAGAAATTTTTCACCGAAAGACCCAGTCTTCCACCACCACAACCCTGGGACTTCAATATATCAAGAACTAAATGCTATGCTTTGTTTTATCTCTGCTGTACACTTCCCTGCAGAGCAGTTGTGATGGTTTAATCTCTCCTTCTGTTTTGCTTTAAAAAAATAAATCAAACAGCCTAAGTTATCAAAGATGCAAACCTGACCCCCTGCGACTGTGTTACAATGTAGCACCACCTTCTGGCTATTGAGAAACTCTAAGTGGCTACTTTACCTTTTTCGTACTTAATGGGCATCTGTTTCTTAACTCCTTTGTTGCAATTTAAAATGAAAATATGGTGATTAGTTTTCATGGCTGCAGCTATTATAGCTATAGATGTTTTTAATAACAGCTGCTATTTTTCAAATAGAAGAAAGATTTCTAACATGGAGCAGTTGGAATTATGCATCTCAGTCTTTATTGAAGGAGCAATGTGTATGTTCATTTTTTATGATCCATAATCACATGCTAGTCCTGGGAAACATGCCACAAGGGCCCACATATGTAAGTAGTGGCAGCTGAAAGTGCATAATTCATGAGGGAAACATCAGGATCGGAGGAAATAGCATAAATAACCGATTGACTTGACACATCTTATATTTTTTCCAGTATTTATTTCCTTTTAAAGATGTGAGTTGCTTTTAAAAAAAGAAATGTGTAGACTGCCAAGTCATAAGGTTCTCTAGGTCACCTACTTGTTTCTCTGAAAGCAAAGGCATTCTTGTGTTTTCATTCTGATTTAATTAGAATGGCTTTTTTACAGTATGTGGTCTTTGTTCTTCTAGATCTCTACTCCTTCACAGTTTTATTCAACCCTATTGTAGGTCCACTTTGAAACAGAAAGGGCAGTCGAAACAACTTCATCTCAGAAGGAAATCCTATAAATACTGTAATTGCTGTGGAGTTTAATCTGGTTTCTTAACCTTTGATTCAGTTTGGATAGGTCTTAGGGCACAAAAGAAACAAATGGCCTATTTCAGATAAAGGCTTCATTTGGCACAAATCTGGACAAGGCTTAATGATAAAAGAAATGTTTAAAATGGACAGACATTAGATGCTGCTCAAATTTCAGCTGGAAGAAAGAAAAAAACCTCCACAATTATACAACCAAATTTAGTCACATCCAATCTCTAAATACATTTTGTAGAAATATCACAAACAACAACATTCTCAGGGTATTTCTACTGGAAATAATGTGAGAAAGAACATTCTCACATTACTTCCAGTCAAAATGCCATAAAAATGCACAGTTGATAGCAAGCATTCTCATAGCATTTTAACAGGAAAGACCTCAAGAAAACATTTTCTCATGACATTTCCTCTGGAAGAGGGTGGAGCTGGAGAGAACTGCCCTCCTCCACTCCCACCACCATGGGAATGTCTCAAGGGTGAACTCTCCAGTGAGAGCTGCAAAGGAAGGATCTTGGAGCATGCAGAGAGGCAGGAAAATGAGCCGGGTTCCCTCTATGATGAAAGCAGTTGAAAGAGAGGAAAGGCTCCTCCATCCAAAAGAAAGCACTAGAAGGAAAGTCGCAGATAATTCATAGTTCAGAGTAACTCAAGGATGAAATTATTTATACATCCATATTTTCAATATAATACTCCCTGTTAAAGTGTGTATATGAGACAGAAAGAAAGAGAGGTAGGAAAGACACTTTGATTTGTACTATTTTTAAAGGATGTTACGTCCAGACTGTCTGTGGGGATATATTTGCTGAAAATTTTGAGTGTAGAATCAAGTCCTCTGCACAACATCATACTGACAGTCTGAAAGAGACAAAATCTCAGCTTGCTCAGAGAATAGTCATGGTCCACACTAAGGCAATGGGATAAAATCACAGGACATGCAAGCTAACTTGCCTGCTCTGATTTGCAATGTTTACATCACTCTGGGCAGAGGACTAAATCCTCTGTTCCCACTTTCAGGAGTCTTCTGGTTCTCTGAGTTTTTACAAAGTCATTGAGCCTCGTTTCCAATGCCTCTGAGAGATATTTCGATAAGTAGCATGGGTAGCAATAATTCCAGCTTCTTTCTCCCATCCAGCTACTGTACTTCAGCTGCCAGATGGGAGCGATGTCTCCAAGAAAGGGCAGGACATCTTGGTCTTTTTGAACTTTTCATTTCAACTTCTGAGATTCACCTATTAGACATGTAAGAACAGACAAGATTACTTCCCCTGGAGAGCAGTGGATGGAGGAAGCCTATGTGAATAAACATTAGAAGAATAACGCCATCAACTGAGAATCAGGATGCCCCCGCTTCTTCATAGCCCCAAGCATACGTCTCTATCCCAGGGTGAATTGCTTGTCATTTGATTTCTATTTGTCTTACTGAGATGGTAACTTTATTTTTATACCTGATGTATTGAATGAAATGTCAGATTAATTTAACCCTTTGTGAGTATTTTTCACAAAGATCATGCTTTTTGCTAGGATTAAGGACAACTGTGGAACATCTAAAATGCTTCCTACATAGTTTCTAATGCCACAAGGTGGTTTCACCTATCCAACCACCACTCAAACTGTCTTCAGTTTACAGCTTCTCTCAACTTCCAAAATCTTTGATCTGATTGGCACAGCTATTCCTGCAGGATTTGACACTCAATTATTTCATCTAAAGCAAGACAAATGTGTGGGTTTTTTTTGTTTCTGATTTCATTCCTCCTATCCTGCAGATTTTTCTTACACTTGTTCTTATATAGACCATGCAAAAAAAAAAAAAAAAATCAGACACTGTCCTGTGAGTTTCATCTATGTCTTAGGTCATATGTCCAGAGTCAGTGCATCAAAGTTTCTTTTTTTAACTTCAGCTTTCCCATAGTTTCCCTAAATTGTTTTTCTTCTTTCTTGTTTCACTTCCCTTAATCCACTGTGTGTACAATGAGTAGAAGGCAATGTCTGCTGCCTGGATGTGGGGTGCGGAGGTGAAAATGCTCTGCCCTTAGCAAGTCCGTGTTGCCCTTGAACAGAAGCAGAATAGGCCGAGCTGGCTGATGACTGATCCTTGTATCAGACCTGGTCACTGAGGTAGTAGAGTTGGGGGGGAGGAGGACATCATATACATATTTACTTACCCTGCTAGACATTTTCCACATTTTAAGTCAGTGGTAAAATACTTTTGCAACTTAAAATTCTCCTAATATGACAAGACTGTAGACATATTCATTCAAGTATCCCAACTGACATTACCCACTGATGTATTCTTCAGATGAAAGTAAGGAGCTCCTGTAGTTGACAGACACAGCTGATCTGCTCTGAGTAAAATCTTATCCTAATGTCTAAGATTAAAGACTTATTGAAATAAAAGTAGGAAGAACAGAAACTCTGTTAACTAGATGGACCACTTTTCTGTATGAAACCACCTTTAAGGTGGGAAATGAAAGATTTCTGCATGCTATATATATAGTGACACGTATATATCAATACATACGTGTATCAACTGATACTTATACTGATATAATATTTTATTTTTATGATGAATAAACTGTTAATAACATAACAGTGATCTAAAATACTGGTCCATCATGCATACATAGTGTATCGATTTTCAGATTTCCATTATCTTAGAAAACATTTACTCAGGATGCAGGGAAAAGAAAATTCAATGTAAAAAATTTGCTGCTGTCTTTAACAGGCAATACAGCAACTTTAAACTTGAAATAAGTGGCAGTTAGAGTTATAAACAACACAGAATTTCTCCATATCTAATGGATTCACTCTTAGCCATGTAACTAGTAACAACGTCACTATTGGAAATTACATTTGTTTGTTTTAATATTTCAGATGTTCAGCTGCTAAAAGTCATTGGACAGCTCAAATTCTTTTAGAAATAATAGCATTTAACTTATTTACTGCATAAATAAAATTAAAATGAGAGTAGAAGTACATCATGTTAATACTGTATATGGGATGAGGAAGTCCCTGACCACTCAAATTTACAGTTTAGACTGTAAACAGTGACTGTCAAATGAAACTGTACTGTTCTGGTTTTACAATTGGTGAAAAAAAAGTAGACAACAACACAGAGGTATCTTACTAAACCTAACGGAGATTCAGAGATCTGGAGTTTGTCCTGCAGAGCTGAAGGCCAAGAGTAGCCTTCCTTCCCAGTAAGTGGTTTTTTTTCAGTGTGTGTCACTTAACAAAAAGTGCATGGGGGAGTATATATAGTATTCAAAGATCTGAAGTGTTCTTTCTTTCAAAGTATTTGAAGTTTCAGCAAAATTATATAAATAAACAAACAAAGCCTCTCTTGCCTCAATTGTCTCTCTGATTTATGTGCTTCTTCCATACTCACATATTCAAGTATGAACAAACCAATAGAAATCTCCCTCTCTTTGTGCAGAGTACAGGAGACAAATCTTTTCTAAGGTTTAAAAACTGTCTTTTGAATTCTGAGCTTATTTGCTAGTTCATTTCAAATAATTTTCCTTGTAATTCCATGCTGTTTTTTTTCCTGCTACACAAAGTGACAAATTTTTAAAAGAAGAAAAAAACTGCTCCTGACTTTTCCATCTTTGTTGCAATAGCAATCAGTGTGTGAGTTATACACTGCTTGGGGAACAATCTTTCAATTCATAATTAGAGCTTGATTTATACAGAATGAAGTGGTGGTGGACAATGAAAGTAGATGTGTATACAGATGTGGATATGTATTTCCTCCAGAGTGTTTCAACATAAAGTTCTCTGCCCTTGTATATTAATTGAATAAACCCTATGGATTTTCCAGAATCCCATCTGACCTTAGAGAGGTTTTGGTACAGCGCTATCAGCATGACCTTTTAGGGATGGAATCCTAAAGTCATCCACAAGGTGTCTGGGAAACCCCCACATCATTTTAAAAGGCTGACATCACTCCCATTCAATTCACCTATATATCATTAAAGGAAAACCACTTCCAGAAATGCTATTACTAAAATATTAATCCAGTAACACTTGATTATTCTTCAGTAATCCCTGCTCTGAATTTAAAGCCCAAGGTGTAGCTTGATATTGTCAATATTAAACATCTGGAAATCTGCAGAAGATCCTATTTGACAGTGTAACGATTGTTCATGGAAGAGTTCAGCCTTGTTCTATGTGCTGCTTTAGGTGCTGCTCTACTGAATGGCTGGTCATTTGAAATCATTAAATGACTGAGATAAAAAAAGAACATTTCTGAGTGCAACATAATTATATTAACAAGAAATAGAAAGACACGAGGAAGCTCTTTGGAATTTAAACCATAGTTCTTGAATGCTATTTCTGCAATGTCTGATGAGCTCTAATTAACAGCATTAAATTATCAAATGGAAAAAATCCTGCTGGAAACGATGACTGAGGACTTAGTGAAGAATCTCTCAAGAGTATGTTGTCTGCATCTTTCCAGGCATAGCAAAGGTATGAACTGTGCAGTCAGAAATCTATCTGCTGGGGAATTCTTCATCCCTTGTTTAATTACCTAGATCATCTAGCCACACTATTTAGTATTTCAATTGTTACTCTTCATGTCTTTCTTTTGCAGTCACTGGAAAACTGTTTCATAAACAATTTATGTTCCTTTCCTATTCGACTCATTACTGTACTGAGGATAATTCCCCATGAAATTTTTGACAAGTCTAAATTTTCAGTCACCCATTACCTTGCTGACAGCAGAGGGACAGTTCATGGGAATGTTTTCTCGGCAGTGTGCAGCAAGGGTCTGTATCCTGGCAGTGCAGATAGCTTGTCAGGATGCGACTGCTCTGACATGTTTAATACAAGCTCATGTTGCTAAGCAACCTTAATGAAGCTAAGGATAATCAACCCAACACTTGCATAGATCTTTGGGCATGTACTTCCCCATGTGTTTTCTGTCATCCAAACCCTACACTATATGAAGGTACCTGAATTAGTCCAGGAATGTGACATAAAGGAGCCAACAGAGAAAGTTGGAGAAACTGCTTAAAGGATTTAAGATTTCAAAGGCCATGATCCATCTGGATTGGTTGTTGAAGAGGGTGAGGGTGTCCAGAGATGGCAAAAGAAGCATCCCCGACCCTCCTGACCCTTTAGTGAAAAGAAGGGATGAGAAGGCAAATGTTGTGTTCATTTGTTTATTTTTCTTTGTGTGATTTAGACAAGGGGAAGGGAATGGAGCTCTCTGGGTGGTCCTGAAGCTAGTTTCCTCATGAAACTGGGAGAAGGTTCCCCTTTTAAGCATAGTTGTGAATGGGGGATGGGGGAAGGCGTAGAGAAAAAAAAAATTCTGTCATTGTAAAATAAACAATTTTCCTCTACCTTTCTTCCTGGATGCTTCATGGTTCTGCTAAAATATCTTTAGATAATCCAGAAAGGAGCTTGCTGGAAAAAGTTGTTCCTTCCATATTTGTCCAGGATCAGAGAGCTATCACTGAAAAACAAGGAAGAGCTGTAATTGCTGGCCTTTCATAATTTTGCCAAGGTATGCTTGTGGTGCAGTGACATAGTATCATCTCAATCCTGCTAAAAACTCCTAAGTTTTATTGACTAAGAAAAAAACCCCAAACAACAAAAAACCCCACAGGACTAATTTCCTCTTCCCGGGAACTTTTTTCCATTCACAAAAAGACAGCAGCATGATTATGCCTCACTCAGCAGAGAGGTAGTAGTGCCCTACTGTTCTGCTCAGTGTCCTTTCCAGACACCTGAGCTCTCCTTCTTCAGTTTTCCCCACTACAGGGCTCTCAGGGAAATTGATTGCTTCTTGCAATGTGCATGGATCAACCTCTCCCCTGGCAAGAGCACTGCTGAATGTGTGGTAGTCATAGAATCATAGAATTGTTTGAGTAGAGTAGAGGAGCAGAATTATGTCTCTCGACCTGTTGGCCACACTTCTTTTGATGTAGCCCAGGATACTATTGGCTGTCTGGGCTGTGAGCACACATTGCCAGCTCTTGTCCAGTTTTTCATCCATCAGTACTTCCAAGTCCTTCTCCTTCCCAATCCCATCATCCACCAGCCTGTATTGATACCAAACCCAGGGGGACAAGGATAGCCTGCTGTGCATGCTAAGCACTTTCACATGCAGAAGGGCTAGGATGAATGGCTACCTCTCACAAGTGAATCCAGTAAGTGCATAAGTTGTTGAGATGTCAGGGACCACATGGGGCATGTTCATGCTGGCTATCACTCAGTGAGTGCCCTGTAGTATATAAATGCTGCAAAGCTTGGCTCAGACCTGGCAGATTTTCAAGAGCAAAGATATTCCCTATTAAACCTGTGGGAAAATATCTATGTGAATTAATATCTTGATTCCCAGGGGTTCTCACTGTAAATATTCAAGCTCTTTGAGAAGGAGATTTTGGTCCAAATGTGGATGTGTGATAGATATAGTGGCATGTTTCCTTAAGAAACTGAGTGCTTCCATCCCAAGAAGACAGCCAAGTGGCCCCACATGTTTCACTTCTTCTTGGACTTGGTCTTCTGCTAATCGCTGAGGAAAAAAATAACCAAAAAAACCAGCATTCTACATAACTTCAACTCTCAAAGATTTTGGTGTGGGAAATCACAATTTTGGTGTGGGAAATCACAATATGACGTGAATTCTTTTTTGTATACGTGTATATTATGTGTCCTGGCACTCGATGTTCATGTTGTGACACAGGACTGCACAGTGAAATGTGCCTGTTATGATTTGAACCCTGAAATCTGATGTCTTAGATCTTTTTCTGAGGTGTTCTTTACAAATAATTTGAGATTTTATAGACTTCAGAACACTCATATTCCATGGTGGCAGTAGTCTGAGGAACAATAGGACACATTCATCATTTATTTAATCCCATGTAAATCCATTGAATTTAGTAAAATATCACCAGTTTACAGGAGGAACAATTTTAACCGGCTGTATTAAACGGGTTGCAAAACGGCAAGTAAATAATTTCATGAAGAAACATTGCACTTGTGGTTGTATAACACATGAGGTCTATAAATCACTGTATGCTGTACAGTAAGAATCTTGAGCATATAGATCATTATGACACTCTGTGAAACAGTAAAAACACTGTTGTTGTCTTGGTAGATGAGTCAATGTTGAGTTGTTCATTCCGTCCTGCTGCTGGATAAAATCTTTTCCCAGGAATATAAATATCACATGGCTACATGTGAAGATTATGAAATTAAAAAAATGTGTGGGTTACTCTATTTAACATGAAAGAAAGATTTTGCAGTACATCTGTAGATTGTAAAGGGCTTTATCATCATTTTAAAATGAAATAAAATAAGTTGTTTTCTTGGAAAATAAAGGTAAATCTTTCATATTTCCTCCTCCCTGGGTAACAGAAACCAAATATTTCGTTTAAGGTTAGGGAGTATGCCAATAGCAGAGCTGAGAAGCGAGCACAGGTATTGCAGTTTCCAGCCAGCTTGGTGATCAATCTAGGGGGCAGTCTGTTGCACTGTGTTGCATAAAAACTGAGAACACATTTGTGAGTTCTGTTTAATTGCTACTCAGATGAGTCACAGATCATTGGTCCTCACTTCCTAATCCTGGAAGCAAAAATAAATGCTTATTTGAGGTCACTTTTTAAAAGTAGCCTCAAACACAGTAACCATAGCTAATTGTAAAATGACTCTTTTATTTATTGACGGTTTGCATAGTTCAGAGAAGAATTACTAATATCACAGACCTTTTAACCAGAAACAAGCACGCTCAAGGAAGACAGCTGTTTTCAGAGTGTCAGCTGGGAAAAATGCCCCAACCACTCTTATTTGATGAACAAACATACTTTCTTGATTGTCTACACTCGTACCCATCTGTCAAGATGGCATGATGCCCAGGCAGAAGCTGGCCAAAACTTTTGCCTTGGGCATTGACACTGAGTAACAATAGGTTTAGATGGGCAGTATGCATAACACTGCATATAAAATGTCTTAAGCTTCTTTTTTTTGTGCCAAGCATGGCACAGAAGCTTGGAAACAAATGTCTCCTTGTATATCATTTGTCATTACTGAGTCCCAAAAAGCAAATATTGCCTAAAAAAATCCATGTTCTGCGTTCATTACTACATCACACATGTGTTGGTGTTGGGCATAATGTGATTACCTTGTTAGAGAAGAATTTTGTGGCTGATGCACACTGTGTGACAAGATGGTCATAGTCACTACTTGCAAAGACAAATGCTAACTACACAGGGAAAACATCCACTTTAGAAACACTGAAGCAGCTGCTGTCTCAGGCAAATGGTCTTCATTTCCTGGAAAATGTGCTGTCTGCAAAAGGATCAGAACCTGCTTAGCCAGCAGCTGAAGGCATGTGAGAATATGGAGAGACAGTAACATGTGAAATTTTTAAAAATTCACTTTTGCATGAGGAATAACTAGAAGACAAAAGAAAAATGGAATTGAATGGAATAGAACGTTAGGGAGATCATCAAGTCCAACCCCCGCCCCGATAGAGCAGCATCACCTAGTGCAGGCCACACAGGAACATATCCAGATGGATTTTGAAAGTCTCTAGAGAAGGAGACTCCGCAGCCTCTCTGGGCAGCCTGTTATGGTGCTTCCTCACAGGAAAGAAGTTTTTTCTCATGTTCAGGTGGAACTTCCTGTGTTCCAGTTTGTGATCATTGCCCCTCGTCCTATCGCAGGGCACCACTCAAAAGAGACTGGCCCTTTCTACTTGACACCCACCCTTCAGATATTTGTAATCATTAATAAGATCCCCTCCTCAGTCTTCTCCAGACCAAACAGCCCCAGGTCTCTCAGCCTTTTATCATAAGAGAGATATTCTTGTCCCTTCATCATATTTATAGCTCTCCGTTGGACTCTCTCTAGTGTTTCCCTGTTCCTCTTCAACTGGGGAGCCCTGAATTGGGCACAATATTCCAGATGTGGTCTCACTAGGGAACAGTAGAGTGGGAGGAGAACCTCCCTCGACATGCTGGACACACTTTTCTTTACGCACCCCAGGATGCCATTGACCTTCTTGGCCACAAGAGCACATTGCTGTCCCATGGATAAGAAGATAACTTATTCCATTGCATAGATTATCTTTGTAGATAGCTTTGATAGAAACGAGTTAAAAGCACTTAATACAATAAGAAGAGCATATGTAGATGTGATGCCAGCATCTTTAAGATGGAACTAGAAAGCACTTTCAACAAACCTATGGGACAAGGCTATTAAATTTTACACCTAATTTTATTTAAAAAAAATCTAGAAGTAGATACTTCTGAAACAGAGAAATGGACTCACACAGAGTAAGGCAGGTGAGCTCTTTCCTGCAGTCATACACTTAGTCTACTGACATTCAGCCTTTGTCTGAGATACAGCAAACTCTACAGAGAGGAGATTTATCAATCCCCTCCTTGCCACAATCTCCTCCATGCCCGACTGTCTGTGCTTTGCTCTTCTCAGCAGTGTCTTAGTCTCCTTAAAAACTTCTAGCTCTTTGCAAGCTGTCACTGGCTTTATTCCTACCACCCCTCACTCTCTAGAGGAAGTTTGTTCTTGATTGTGCTGGTAATATCTAGCTATAATAGCCTAAGCATGTACTATCACTCTTTTAAGAGACATAATCTTTTCCTTCCTCCATAGAGTAGGGAAAGACTCTCTACAGCAGTCAAACCAGAACTCATCATTATTAAGCAAATAAAGAAAGAGATTGAAATCTAACATATTTACAAAGCTCTACATAATTTGTTAGGTTAGCAAGGTATCTATCCCTGTAGGTCTTATATTTGTTCAGTATATGTGAAGGGAAAGTTAATCTATGTCATATTTCCAGGAGAGGCAGAAGAAAAAAATAGTGGAATTTTTCTATAAATTATTACTGTGATTCTGGGTCCAAATTTGTTGGCAATATTTGTATTCAATATATTTAACTTCTCCAAAACGTGTACTTACTCTTTCACAGCATACATATGGAAATATCATCTCAGTTCTGAACTTCTAGAAGTCTCCAGTATTCTGAATGCTTGAGAAATTGATCTGGCCAACTTCTGTGAGAGAAATCAAAATATTGTATGCAAGTAGTCATATAGAAAAATGACATTGTTTTTACTGGAATTTTAGTTTTGAAGATTTGATTCAAAGTTTAGAAGTTTGAAGCCTCTTCTCTAATCATCAGCATACTATGCTTCTCTTTCTTCCCTGGAAAACTGATTAATAACACCGATGTTTGTAGAAGAAAAAAAAAAATCTTAGTGTAACTACATGGTCAATATTTTGAAGTGCTCTGTGGATAATTATACCTTTTAAATTACTAGAGGTTTAGATGTAGTTTTTATTGTGTTTCCATGATTTTTATTTCCTGAAAAAATCTTTTCTGCTTTTTCTTTTTGATCAGAAAACTCTATTACCTATTGTTATGCTGAAGCATACTGTTTGTCTTTCAGTCCAAGAACCGAATTCAGGAAACCAGATTCTGTGTGAAGTTTACTGAAATCAGTGAGGACTGTTTGTGTGCAAGTATATTTGGCTGCTAGGCTGATCTCAGCCTGTTTGAAGAAGTAGTGAGAAAATACCCAGGGAAGGTTTTCCAAACAATTGTTTCAGCTCAGTTATATTTCTTGTGTACTTCTGGGATCCCGATCTTATATGGTGACAGGCACAACATAACACTTTGAATACTATTTTAAGAAGTTAATTAAGTATTCTACTATATTATGTACATATTCTTATATCACAGTTCAGTTTCTATTGTGTCTGAGTGACTCCTGTATGTACTGCATTGCACATTGTAAGGGTGTTAGCCATGGGTATATAGGCATATCATTCACATAATCATTAATTTACTCTGATAGATAATATATTTTTCTTAGCTTTATATATAAATGTCATATACGTGTCTATGTAGGTATATGCAAATATTGTTCTCTGGGCTGTACAGAGACGACTAGTTCAAGTAAGATCTGCATTTCAAAGCACCTGTGAAATTAACACTGATCTGAAGTTCTGAGAGTTGTAGTAATTTTGTTTGCTTCACAGATTTCATTGCCCAAAATTTATTTCTATGGTTTCCATGGTAAAACATTCTATCGAAATAATAAAAAAAAAATTATCTGAGCAACCATGTAAAAAAAAAAAAATCATAGAGCATTAGTTTGGCTGCATCTTGGTAGGAAATCTCTGCTGAATCCTCTTAGACATGAGTGGTGCTGCTGTTGCAGAGGTATAGGCAACACGATGAGACCAGAACCTCTCAAACAACTTGGCCTTGAACTTCAGCTGATACCAAATAGGATCTGCCTATATTGCATTGCCTTCTGCAAAGTGGGCTCTTCCGAGCCTGCAGAGACAGATCAGAATCTTTCAGAGAGGACTTGTGCCTTGTTATAAACAGACTAGAAGAAATTTGCACACAGGCGGAGAGCTCGATTTGGTGAGGATTTTGGATGAGAAACAAGCTCATCTTTGGTGAAGATCTAATTTACAACAACCTGCCTGAGCTTAGAAGTTCTTGCTGAATTTTTGCTTAGTGCAAATGTGAATAGTGAAGCCAAATTCACTTTGATTCCCAGAAACTGCAGTTCATTGGAAGTCAGGAAATTTAGGCTTCTATCAAAGTTGAAATATAGAGTTCTGTGTACACATTTTCTCCTTACACATTTTCTGTCATTCCTGACTTCTACAACTGGTTAGCTCATCTTTTACCACTATGTTATACATCTACATGTAGAAAAGAGATAAGTTATGTCCAGATCAATATCCCATGAACTTGTTGCAGGGACAAGTGTCCTTTAACTCACTTCAGTCTCAATCTCATGTATGATAACTCAATAAATTATCGCAGAGACAAATAATATGCTTTGACTTTGTCTCTTTGTTTAGTGTTCTTCCTCACTTTTAGTTTCTTTCTGATTTTAGAGCTGTTTGGGTTTTTTTGGTCCACTTTAGTAGCTTTCTGGCCACCTGACAACACTTATTCTTCACTTATTCTTCACCATCTTGAATTCTGCCTTGAGATTTGCATACGTGAACATCTAAGTACAAACAAACAGCAGTGTTTTGTACCATTTATGCAGTGACCTCCTACCTAACTGATTAAATCCAATATAAGACAACAGGCTATACCCGGAGAATGCTATTAACATACGAGTCGTCTTCGGCACTTCTTACTGCCCTCCTTTATAGCTAAATGAATTCCATGGTTGCTCCAATTTGTTTATACGGAGAAGCTACTTCCATCAGACAGTGGTTAAATTCATAGAATCATAGAATGGTTAAGGTTGGAAGGGACCTTGAAGATCATCTAGTTCCAACCCCCCTGACACAGGCAGGGCCACCCCCCACTAGACTAGGTTGTTCAAGTCCCCATCCAACCTGGCCTTGAACACTTCCAGGGAGAGGACATCCACAACCTCCATGGGCAACCTGTTCCAGTGTCTCACCACCCTTACTGTGAAGAATTTCTTCCTGATATTCAGTCTAAAACTACCCTCTTTCAGCTTGAATCCATTACCCCTTGTCCTATCACTACAAGTCCTTGCAAACAGCCCCTCCTCAGATTCCTTGAAGGCCCCTTTCAGATATTGGGAGGTTGCTCTAAGGTCTCCCTGAGCCTCCTCTTCTCCAGGCTGAACAGTCCCAACTCCCACATCTTGTCCTTATAGGAGAGGTGTTCCACCCTTCTGATCACCCTTGTGGCCCTCCTCTGGACCTGTTCCAACACTTCCATATGGAGTGTATCTTCAGCGCACAGTTGGTTCCAGAATAGTTGGACAAAATGATGAGTTAGGAGTGGTTACTCAATATAGAAGACAATACAATAATTTTGATTGGAGAATGTATTTATTAATGCAGAAATAAATCTTGTCCCGTAGATGTAGAAACAAAAAAGTGTAATCCCTTGAAATTAACTACTGAGAATCTAGTCTCCCTAGCAACTACTGCACCGTTTCTGGGGCTATGAAGAAGAGAAGAGCATGAATTTCAATGATTTATTGTATTTTTCATCACATAAAATCCTTTTCTTTTCTTAAAAAACAAATATGTGACACAGAGATGCCAGCTGCAGCTCTGAATGGTAGATTTGGATCTGTGGATGTGAAAGTCAGATCCTACAGCCCCAGGCAGCTTTATATCCTGCTCCAGGATCTTTCCTCTTCCCCTTTCTATGTAGCTCCAGCTATAACATTCAGGGCTCAGCTTGGGTCTTTCAAGGCTTGTAGCCATTCACATGATGTGTTCCTGAAAGTAGATAGTCCAAACTGCTTTTTGGAGATTTTGAGTCTGGAATTCTGCTTATTGAGACTTTGTTGGATTTTAGGAGTAAGAAGCTGACTTTTTGATCCTTGCACTGGAAATAATCAAGGTACTAATTATTATCATCATCAACACAATTTAATTGCAGGCAAAGTAGCATTGTATTTTAAAACTACAAAAAATGTGAAGCCACAGATTGAGACAACTAAAGAAAAAGATAAATGAAAACTGTAGCTAACAGCAATCTAAATAAATAATGCAACCACTCTTCACCATAATGTGTGTGTATGTGTGTGTGTGCACGCACAAAGATGATACCATACCTCACATAGGACTGTCATTGTCTATTCATTCATTAGAGGTAATTATTTTTAATTTTTGTCCCTACTGACCTGTAGGCAGATGGTTAGCATGAATACCATTTTTATCTGGACACCAGATCTGGCCAGACCACAATCTGTTGGGTTTGATCACTAAACTGGCAGCTGCATTACAGGCCTGCTCTTTTCTCTTTTTGTCTCTGGGGACTGTAGATTGGATGCACTGAATGTGAACTTCTGCAAGACATGGAGCTTTTTGTCATTTTCACTTTACTTTCTTTTTATGACCATTTGGTAAATGTCAATACAGCTAAAAGCTGATTGAATCAAATCGTACAAAAGAAAGCAAATTTTAGCTACAATTTTTTTTTTTCACTTATATAACAAGTAAGAAAGTAAATGAGGCTTTAAAGAGCAGATATACATGTGTATGCCAATATGAAAGGCAATTTAATGAATTCTAAGTTGGAGTCAAAAAAGTCTCTATATGCACACTATTCTTATTATCTAAAAAAAGCAAGTATAGTGTTGTGGGACACGTTTCTGAAAAGGACCAAAGGACACTGATTTTTTTTTTTTTCAATTGTATGGCTTGCACATGGAAAACTTGTATAATCAGTAATACCAAGCATTTCTATATGACATAATTACATGATATACAAAAGTAGACAAATTTTTGTCTCAACCTTATGTCCTTACTCTCACAAAGACTTGAAAATGTGCCTAACTTTAAACATTTGAGCATTATCCTTATGTTAAACACATTGTATACACTATACTTATCAATTTTTTTCTGAGCGTGTGTGCAAATCTCAGCTGCATCAGAGTTATATTTACTTTCTCTTGCTAGTCCTTAATCTGGCAAAATTATCTAAAGCACAATGAAGTTCTGCATCAGTAAAGATTGAATTATCCTCTTTATCTGCTCTCTACTCAGATGAAATAAATAAAAAATCTGTTTTAACTATACCGATTACTATATTCCATTTAAAACTGCTAGAATAACTTAAATAATTTGTAACTTAATGTAAAAAGCATCTATGGATCACCATGAGCAATTTGCCTCCCTTTATGAGATGGCAATGATGTCAAATGCAGATTTGCTCTACTGTGGCTGTCTGTTGTTTATCATAAGACAGGGATGCGTGTAAATGTTTCTCACAACACAATGAATTTCACTTGTTGCCAACAGGATGTGTCACAGGTAGAATGCAGAGACAAGGTCTGTAATCTTACAATACAACTTCCCATTTTATTTATACTTGGCAACATTTAACTTTTATCAAAATGTCATTTACCTTACCAACTTTAAAAACTTATCTCTGCTTTCCAATGTTGTGCACAACTTCCCAGACATCTTTTTTTTTTTTTTTTGAATTTCCACACTGGTGAATCTTTAACCGAGCCAAACAGACTGTAATGAGCTCTCTAGTTTGACCTAGGCAAAGAAGCTGGATTCTTGTTTTGTTCAAGATACATCTTAATCATTTTTCATTTTAATATCATAGATGAAAGTTTATAAGCAGCATAAGGAACTGTACCCTACAAAGTCCTTTTTGTGTGTCAGATGTTCTTTCACTTAGTGCTCCCTCCCGACACTTTTCTGTGCAGTTGCACAGCTTCAGTAGGAGGGGCAGAAAAGATTCCAAATCTTGCACTTCCCAGGCAATCACTGTAATTCCTACAGAAAATATTTTTTCTCCTGTTAAACACTGCCTTCAATGGAGAGTCATTTTGATATAGGCTGCTGACTAAATATGTAACAAGAGAACAGTGAGTTCAGGTACCTATCGAGTAAGTCTATCAACCTAATTTTGTCCTCCTGGCTCTCTGTCTGTTATTTGTTCCATTTTTAGTAAGATTACTTGCCGGAATTACTTCTTTTATTGTAAATTGAAAGAAAGAGGTATTTTTAGAAGGTGGTTTATCTCTCTTTACTCTCCACTCTGCAAATCCAATTCTCTCTGGTCCTATAACATATGAAAGAATTAAAGATTCAGCAGTGAGATTTCCCCATCCTCACTAACAATCCAGTGCAGATTGCTGGGTTGCATTGCAAAAGCGTATGTGAAATAAGATAGGCAAAAATAGATGGCACAAAGGAATTTAAGGCTTCATTAAGCATCATTGTGGTGATTACACAAGGGAACATGTGCAACAATGATTAATCTTAATGAAAGTATTCTCTCTTTGATGGTAGAAATAGATCCATATGAAAGCTTATTCACAGATCAGTCAAGACGGCATACACTCATTATGCCCTGGACGATTGAACTAGTCCTGTGTTTTCAAAGCTGTTTTTAAGGTCAGCTGTCAGCTTTAACAGTATATCTCAAGTGCTGGGAATATATAAAATAGATCTGTTATGAGAGTAGTACATTTTATGTTTCCAAGGATGATCCTGAATGCCAAGAAGCTTGCTCAGGTGGTGTCTGAGCAGTGTGGCTGGACTCTCCCAGCCAGCTGCATACAGATTTAGCAGAAGATCCAAAGGTATGCACTGCCAAACACATTACAGTCACCCATATTCTGCTTACACGATTTGGCACTGAGAGTCAGCAGTCTTTGTCAGTGTTTCAGCAAATCTATCATACCTGCCAACTTCAAAAATTCCGAAGTGGACCCTGCCTCTCCAACTGTCATCTTCTAGGCAAAAAGAAACATCTACTGACTCTGACACATACACAAATCATGTTGGATTTGCTGTGCAAGTGCAGATAAGATGGCCAGTGTGCAGACTGCATATTCAAATGCACCCTGATATATCAGAGTCACTGCACACATGAGACAGGATTGCGCTTTACTTGCACACCAGCCTGAATGCCTGGGATTCAGAGATGTTCAGTAGGTGGAGAGAAAACATGCAAATGTAATAGTGTTGGCAAGAATTCAATAATGTAGAAGATCACACACCAGAAGCTTTCGGAATATTTCTGGAACAGAAATTTTTTTTTTCCTCTTTTTCAGGGGAGGCACTTATTCAAAATAGAGAGTCTGTCATAGAAGATCATAAATTCTTTGACTGTTTTTGACCCCAAATATGTCTAACAAAGTGAAATTAATCAAAGACACAGGCCTTGTTTGGAGATTTTCAATCTGAGAAGCAGTATTTTCACGTAGTTTGAAGTCGTTTTAGTCAAGGAGAGAGAAGACAAAGCTGTATCCACTACTAGGTGCAGCAGCAATGATTGCTACTCCTATACTGTAGTAAAAAGCCTTCAGAAACAGTTCATGACATTGCCTTCACCTCTTCTCTTGTGTACTCTTTTGCCATTTTCACCCAAATGCCCTGAAGTCACACTTTCAAACAGCAGAGTTTGAACTGTAATCTGATTTTTTTTATCAGCTCTAGTACTGATTACTCTTGCACCATGATGATTATTGAACACTCAGAGTGCCCCGCCTTTGTTTGCATTTCCCTCTGCAAGGCATCATCATCTTTACTTGTCCCAGGACATCTCCTGAAATGCAAAAATATTTGTGGGACCTTTCCTTTGAGCTGAATTCCTGCTGGCATGGGGAGGGCTCATGCCGTTTGTACCACACACCTCTGTAAGTTGACAGGCAGCGACTTCCAGGCGTACACAAGTGACCTCACCTCCCAATCTACTCCCTCGGACTCCACATGCCAGAAGAGCCAGTCATCGCCCCTCCTGCTTGACAATCTTTTGCACAGCTCCTTTTTCTGCAACAGCTGGTAAAGTTCGACTTGCTGTCACATGAAAGGGAACAAGCGGACAAGAGCAAGGGCAACAAACCAAGCTATGGGAGTGTTCAGGAAAAAGGGGGGAAAGAAAGAGGAAATTCATTAAATAAAAAAACTGGCTGATGCAAAATCTTTTAGTGCATTAACCCAGCATGGGGCCTGAATCTGCAGTGTAAGAGCCTAACTGTGTCCTCTGTTGCTTCATTACTATTTTATTGATTTCAGAGCGGAGTATAAATCCAGGGCAGCCTGTCTGCCTTAGCAAAACACAGGGCTGTCAAAGCTAATGGGCTAAAAGGAGGGAACTTTTGGAATCAAAACTGAAATAAAATGAATCTATAATGTATTGTAGTTTGTGTAAAAGGAAAAAAAAAGGCTCATCTCTATTATAAATTGTGCTGTGCTATCATTTTCACCTTTGCCAAAAAACCAAAGAATGTGTTGAAGGCGCTTTGTAAAACTCCCTTGAAACAGACACAGCAGCAGATTGTAATCAAAGTGATTACATAGTTTCCCTAAAAGACACAGTTTGTTACCTCAAATCACTTAGCACCAGAGCAGTTTATTCTTGCTACTGAAATCAAACACCAGTAAATATCTAACACAGAAGTCCCCCAGATAAGAAACATGATAAATTGGTATTATATTATAATCGATACTATACAATGAATTGGTATTATAAACTGGATTGTTTTGAATGGGCTTATTGGAAATTTCGGGAGCTGTAACTAAAGAGTTTCTGTCAGTTTATCACCCTTGCACCCCTGGGACAGCTGAGCTCCCACGTCAAACTCAGAACCAAATTCCTCTGCCACCCACTGCACCATGCATCATCCTTGTAGCCACTTAGCCTGGTCCTAGATAGGCAACAAAAGACTTAACATCCAGATTGCTGGAAGAAAGCGAAGGAGGTCTGGCATTTCAACACCAAATGCTGATAGTTTTGTGAACATGTGCATGAGTTTTTCTGTGGAAAGGAATGCAGAATTAGAGGAGTCCTTGTGGCTACTGAACTGGAGGTAAGTATGGTATTTTCCGTCAGTCGTTAACCTCTTCACCCTCTGCCTTTGCTCCAGATGTTTCCTTTCCTTCCTCAAACGAGCAGCATGTGAGAAATCCTGCAACAGGAGAAACCGAAGGAATCCAACATACAAACAGCATTGTGTTATGTTGGGGCATAATGCTCACATCTCAGAAAACACAAGTACACGAAATTTTATGTATTTATTTAGAAATGGGGCATAGGTGCAGTGCCAGCCCCAGCTCGTAATGGCAGTGTAGCTAAAACTGTTATGGCAGGACTAAAACTGTTGCTTCATAAGACCCCGCAAAACCCTGTAGTAAGCGTATATGGAGTAAAACATCTCATTTGGTTGCCTAATGGGTTTAAGACCTGAATGTTTAAAAACACTTTGAAAGTATTGTTTTTCTTAATTGAGGTCCTGACAGTCTTATAAACACACATCAGTTTTTTAACCTGGCAAAGAGCTTGCTCTCATCTACTTTGTAAGTTCCACTATTTAATCGCAAAGCTACATGGAAAAATGTTTTTCTGTTTCTTTTTTGAATTTCCTATCTTTTGTGCTTCCTTGTTTTTACTCCAGAAATGAGAAGAATAATTCCTGTTCATCTACCCTGGACTTCTCTTTCTTTTCAGGCCATTCTGATTTTCAGGTCACATCATTTCATCATGTTGCCCCTTGATTTGTGTCTATTTAAATTACCTACCCTTTTTATTACTTTTTGTAAGAATTTTTTTTTTTTTTATGTTCTTGAACATTACTATTGATTTTCCTTAGACTCCCTTGATTTTTCAGTAACATTTTGGAGACAGAGCAGAAGGAGAGGAAGAGAAGAGATCCTAGCTTTTGAATTGTTCCCTGGAGGACTCTTTCTTCCTCCATCAGCTACGTAGAAAAGCATACTGACATCTTATGAGATTTCTTCCCTACAGCTTTATGGAAACAGAGGCTTGTATTGATCTGTGTAAAATGATGCCCAAAAAACCAAAATGGTAGAAGATAAAAAACAGAAGAGCCAGGCTGGATTAACTAGGCCCCACCAAGAGTTGTGCTTCAATAAACTCAAACTAAAAGTAATGTAAAGTATATATATCAATTCCTTATTTCATATTTTAATGTGTCATTTAAAAGGGCAATTAAAATAAAAGAAACCCATGCAGAATATATGCATTAATAAGAGATAATTTAATTTTTAAAGTCTGTAAAAATTAAACAAGCCTAAGTAGATGGTATTAAAATAAATGAAAACTACATAACAATTAGCAATATAATTTAGTAAATAAATTTGTATCCACAGAATTCCCACAAGAAATTGAAAACACAAATTAGCATAGCTCTGTAACTATTGTACCAGTCCTCGTTAATACATTGTGTGATATGACAAAAGATAAATTCCATTGATTTTATCCACAAAATACACCTAATAGATCATTTAATCTAGCTATTCTCGCATTATCCATTACTTTCCTCCATACCCAGAGTATATAAAGATCCATGTACTAATGCCTGTAAAAAATATAAAAATTATGTAAACCTTTTAAAAGTTAAAAAAAGCATAGAAGCTAAAAAGTCCACAGAAAGATATCCTCTGAAGATGGTCTTAACTAATAATATTCTTAATATTCTTTCTTAAAATCTTACTAATTTTCTTATTGCTCTATTTTTTAGTTCCCCATGAGTTTTGGACACACAAGTTGTCTAGCTCGAGATTTCATTACTTTCAGGAAGTTCATGTAAGATGAGTTTTTCAAAGATGTTCTCTGAAGAGCCAACTCTGCTACTAATAAAATAACAAAATGTTTTTGAAAGTACTATTCTACAAATCAGGTTGTGAACATTTGATTTATTAATACACACACAAGCCTGACTGGGACAACGAATTTTATTCGTGAGAACCTAAACTGCTATTTGAGCTAAGCGGGGAAGTGAAAATATGCTCTCAGATTTTGATTTCTCTCCTAAATATGTATTTTAGTTGTTTAAAGCATACAGAGTTGTGCTCATTAAGTTCTAATCTTTTTCCTATGCATAAGAATATTGGTATTTATTGTTGCTGTCAATAAAGAAATCTCATTGAGACCTCTGAAAAGGGTCAATTGAAAGTATAAAGATTCTGTTTTCAAAGGCTGTGTGTGCTCATCAAGGTCTATTTCCTGGCTAATTACAAGAAAAACCGCACACAATGGCGCTCTCCTGTGTAACTCGCACAACATTGCAATTTATCATCATGGACACTGGCCGTGCATTTGACACTTTCCTGTATGAACTGTGATATCCGAGACCTAAAAGAAGCAAAAACTGAATGTGGAATTAAAAGAAGCAAAACTGAGCCCTCCCCAAATTTACACTGAGCTGTGAATGCAGACCAGGCTACAATCAAATGCTAGAAGTCAGTGCAATGAATTACATAAGATCTCAATAAGAAGAATAATCCTTGTTTTTTCATAAGGTTCCTGTTTCTTTTCCACCGGGAATCATCTCAGCAACTCAAGCCCTTGAGTGAAGCCTATAAACTGATGGTGTTCAGTGACCATCTGCACCAGTAGTTTCATTATTTGAGGCTGGAGATTGATTTTCCTTTTCCTTGGATGTTCACTTACCCTAATGCCCCAGAGTCTGCAATGGAGCCAGCAGCATATAATGCAAAGACAGCTTTTAAGACATCAAAAGTGAAACCATCAGGAGTATCATTATATTCTGAATCTTTTGTAGTAGCTCTTTGTCTAATCCTATTGTAACAGGAATCCACCAACGGTAGCTAGGCCCCTCCTTTATGAAGCTTAAGTGCAGAGCTCAGAGGAGCTTTACTTTTCTCAGAGGAAGGTGCGTAGCTCCTCTCTAAGTAAGCCATGGCTCCGTTATGAACAGGGACTAGTATGTACATCGATTTCATTGTACATATGTACATACAGGACCAGTAACTCAGCAGGGGACACTCATTCAGAGTTGGAGGCTGGAAACCATCAGAAGGTTATCTAAAAGAGTGCCAGACCTCAACAAATATTTTTAGTGGTATGAATAGTACTTTAAAAATTGGGTCAAGTAGTGCTGCTGTTCCTAAGCCTTTGCCAGTGATTACTATAATTCCTCTTAGGAAATGTTTCTTTTCTTCCTCATTGATGTGTCAAAGGTCTGCACAAATACCAGGGGAAATGAACTCGTTAATTGACCATATAGGGGAAGAACTGAAACTGGTCAGGCACAAAGGCCAGGTTCTGAAAAGGACCCGGCATGCAGCAGCTGCCATTGTTCTCAGCGAACTGGTCTTAGAGGAACCTGCCAGATGCCAAGATTTTTAAGAATCTGGCCACTTATTTAGGCGCCTAAATAGGATCTGAATCCTGCAAATCTGTCTCTTTGTATCTAGTCAGTTTAACTATGTAGACACTTCCTCTTCCCACCTCTCCCTCCATCTTGCCCCAAGAAACCCCGCAAAACAAACCCATGTGAATAGAGGAGTAGTGCTTGGTCTTTCAAAACCTTAGACAATGCTCCCTTTAAAAGCCTAATAAGAAAGCAAATCTCCCTCCTGTCAGTGACAAAACAGAACTAGAGAGCACCTTCTACAAATCAGAAACTATTAAACTGCTTTTCTTCTCACCACTTCTGAGAATATAAAGGTACCTATGCCCCTATAAGGACTATACATGGAAAAATACACAAAAAAATAGGTACTGCCACTATTCCAGTGATCATACTGTGTATTCAAAACGCACTCTTCATGGTCTACTACTCTATAAGAGAGTGAGCCATTGGAAATATACATTGCTGAATCTCCATACTATCTTTATGAAGTAGATGTATGATAATATTTCCATTTAATGATGGAAATTATCAGCATTATGGGAAAAACAACAACAAATTTGGCTTTAGTGTTGCTCAACATGCTCTGAATCTTAATGCATTCCTGATTCTGAACCTTCATCCACAAAATTATGTAGGAACACAACTCATATTTAAATGTAATTTTCTGCATTTCCGTACAAAATATAGACTCTCATAACACACTCTCTGAGGCTGCCCAGGCAGGACAATACTAAAAGACTGAATGAACCTCTTCTTACTGAAGTTCCAAAGATGCCTAAAAATATATCCTCATATTTATTCCCATAAACATACTTATCAGCACTCAGTGAGTGATGTCCTGGTTCTCAAAGACTTTCGGGTTCCACATTCTGCTTGAAATCATGACTATTGCTGTATTAAATATCTTCTAAAATGGTACAGAATAACTCATGCCTACAACTGACTGAGATTCATAACTAGGTTTTCCTCCACTTTTCTCTTCACAATGTGACCTGGTGATGTACTCAGAGAACAGACATCCTAAGCTCAATTCATTCTCCCACCTCTGAGGTTGGAAAGTGTTTTTTCCGTCACATTTCTGCTTTAATCATGGGTACCAAAGAACAGCATTGTCTGCACCTTCAGTTCATACATTTGTGTCATAGATATATAGAACAGGAATGATTATAGTGTTCCAAAGATCCAAAAATTTAGAGGGGAACTAGTACTTCTGGTTCAGTGAATGGCTAAAACCTCCTTAATCAAGACAAAGTTGTAAATCAAATCCAGATCTACTGCTATTGCTTCTGCCAGCAATGTATTTTCTGTGTTCTTTCCTACATCAACAAAAGAACAAAAGGAGAATACAATTAGATTGACAGGCAACATTTTTTTTGTTGTTAAAATGGAAATATTTCATTCTTAGGAAACATGCGTTATCTGTGGAACTCATTGTCAAAAGATGTTATGAAGACTGAACATCTGAATGGTTACTAGGAACATCACAGATACATCAGACAAGATAAATAATACATAAGGGATGTAAAAAAGAAAGCTAAAGGGTGTATGGGATGAGTGTGGCAAAACTGACCATTGGTTTCCTTATACCTTTGTCTGAAGCATTAAGCACTGGTCACTATCAGGGAAGACATGTTAGGTTAAGTAGATCTCATTTACTTTGATCATACTTTGGCAATTAAAAAAAGCAGGTACAGTAAATGAGCTTTTTTAAAAAAAATAAATAGATTCTTCTATAACAAAGAAAACAGTAGCTACATGATGTCTAAGTCAACAAAATGCAACTCCATAAGCTTGTGAAATAAAATACTTTGATCTCGCCATGAAATTTTTCTGACAGGTAAAGTTCAGAAATAGTTTTTGTTTATTGAACTTCCAATTTCTTTTCTGTTTTTGAAACAGAAAAAAAATCAAGAACTTTCAAAGAATGGCAAGGTTATTTAACCTCTGATTTGGAGCAGATATTTAAACCTAGATCCCTAATATCCTTTCTGAGTACCTTAAGAACAATTCCAGTTTTTTGTGTTAGAGTTCTTCTCCTTCCATAAAGATTTAGATACTGACATATACCAATATTCAATTTCAGTGAAAAAACATTAGAGCTCCTTTTGATGAAACAATAAAAGATCATCTTATTTTTATAAATCTTTAGTGTCAATTTATCTACTGATTATCTGTAAGTTTATTATTTTTTTATTTTAATCAAATTCCTTGTTTTTCCTATTTTCTCTCTTTAATCTTTGTTGAAACTTGTACTACATCTTCATATATAGAATTCATACGTAGTATTTGGGCTATAAAAGAGAATCAGGAATATTTTCTTTCCTCTGTTCAAAACCTGATCTCATACATTCATTTGTGTGGCAAGCAAATGATCTAGTCAAATAATATTTTCTAGTTATTACTGTAGAGACCAATAACTTGTATCTGAATAAAGCACATCTTTTGATAAGGTTTACATACTTCATCTGAAGAGCTCAGGAAACACAGAATCTACTAGGAGATTGTTCCAATGGTTAACCATCCTGTTAGAAATGTGCCTTCTTTCTCATATAAAAAATATTATCACATGCAGAAGAGCTGAGATAGCTTATTATGGCAAACTCTAGAACTCATTGAGTTAGAAAATGAGGTTTTTAGGTGTGTAAAAAAAATAAAATCTAATTGTCTCTTCTTAAAATGTAGAATACATGAGAACAAGAGGAGTAGAAAGACTTATTTTTTCCTATGAAACAGTCTTTTATACAGGAAAATGATTAATGAGTTAATAGCAAGTGAATGGATCATGTGTCTAATGAGGTCTTGGAAACATTACCAACACTGTCTGACTCATACATATCTGCTGTCTACATTTTCAGCACTGCAGACATTGATGAACAGCAGGTATGAAATTACCTTATAGAGACCCTCACCTTTATGCAGGCTTGATAGACATTCATTAGCATGGGGAAAGTGTCATACACATTTCACATCAGATTCTTCACTCAAAGGCCCTGAGAAACAGAAGGTGCTTACACTAATCAGTCTACGAGAAGGATTTATCCTTTTGTCATTGAAAAAGAAGGAGTGGATGGGAAACCAATTAATTCTCAAATAGTTACAACTATGGTCTTAATACAATTGCTTGGCTCTTGTTCTCATTCTCACCTAGTAGCAAGAAAGGACATCAATGAGCAAAGTTATTTATATTTGCATTCAGGTCTCTCCTTGCCAGACCGCAGTGAAGTTGCCATAGCGTAAATGTCGGTTCTGTGGTTTGATTTCATACCCTGCTGCCCACAGACAACCACATCAAAATAAATATGCATGCTATGAAGAATAGCACTTTGCCCTTTGTGCATTCCACAAATGCTGCATGGCTGGTTTTCTAACCCTTGGGCTGTATATTTTTTGCAGATTGGAAGGAAAGTGTTCCTGAACCTCTCCTGGTTTCACCTTACCTCTGACTGGCTGGGGACACCTTGACTCAATCATCTACTGAGATCATGAAGGCCTCACAGTAAATTGACAAGTCCTTCATCCCAGAAGATAACAGTGCGTAGTGCTCTTCACAGAATTTTAGAAGTTGGAAGGGACCTTGAAAGATCATCTTGTCCAATCCCCCTGCCTGAGCAGGAACTTGCCTTTCATAACATCACCGATTCTCCCTTGTGAATGTCTTTGCTATGCCAGTTCTGATTTATGAAGTGGTGTTAAAGCAGCAGTCTGTTTACACACACATGAGCAAAAATTGATCCAGAACAATTTCCTATGTGCTTTGTGACTTCGGACTCTGAACTGGAAGCAAATGTGGATGAGATACAGTGGCTATTCCTGTTTCCCAGGAAAGAATCTTCTGCATTGGGATGACAGTAGCTGGGGCAGTTAAACAATGGGTTGTCTCTGGGCTGACAAAATGTCCCTCTCTACAATTCAGCAAAAAATTACACATTCAAAATTATGTGTGGACCATAACTGTCTAAAATCCATAGTCCGTGTAAAAAGTACTCACACACTTCTTCAAGTGTAAAACAGATCTGATTAAGTCAAGACTAAAAGTTTGACTCTTACACTGAATGTCTGTGAACCTAAAGAATAGAAAGATCCCGTTTCTTTCAAGATCATATATTTCTACAGCTTCTCTGTGGAACACACAGCTGTTTGGCTACATTATTGTTTTGCCCAATGAACATTCAATTGACTGGCAGAGTTTATGAGTAGTGGCCAAATTATATCACTCATGCTGGTGTTTACTGTATCCTTTCTAAATTCCATTTACGAACTATTACATTGAATATGAAATAATACTCTGTTTGACGTAAAATATTTCAGGACCTTTCTTTTGACTCTCCATCCTACTAATAGGAATGTCAGTTGTAAAGAGCACACAACCTTTCTCCTTTAATCTCCAGTTGAAAAAAATGTATGAAGAAACAAGACAGGTAAGGAAAAAAAGAAGGCAGAAAGGGAAAGATAAAAAGGAGAACAAAAAAAAA
>VWZK01012571.1:46245-69180 GCA_013396935.1 Baryphthengus martii
AAAAAAAAAAAAAGAAAGAAAGAAACTGGAAATAAATAAATATGGGAAAAAAAAAAAGAAAGCAAATAAAAATATATAGATATATATATATAGTTGCTTGTCTGTTTAACTTCTACAATTGCTCTACAACTTCATAATAGGATTAATAGGTTTCAAAGGACTAATAATCACTAGTATGACTGAATGTCTTTTAACTGGCTCTGCTTAGTCAACCTAGGAGGACTTTCTGCTCCCCTGATTGCCATACACATGATCCTTTTCTTTGTGAGCTCTAACCTTCCATGGGTCATTTTTCTCGATGCCTTTCTCTTTACTTTTCCTTCTCTGTACACTAAGGCTCCTCTTTTCTTACTCTCCATTCTGTGAAGTCTCTTTCCCTCACTTTCTGCTCCAGTTCCCTCTTCTCTCTGATACTGAGACATAAATGTGCTGCCTGGGCACTTTACTAGGGTACTGCTGAGAACTTCCTTAAGGTGACGGCATTATACTCCAGCACAAAGAGTAAACTCTGCCATTTCCAAAATCAACTATTGCAATTTTTTTTGCACTGTAACCCATCTTTCTTCACTGAGGTGCTGGACTTTCATGTCACTGTTAGCTATTTGCCTTTGGCACAAATTTTAATTAGTTGGTTGAGGCAAAGAAATTCAAATTCTGCTGCCTCGTAATCAAATATGAGCTCTCATTAAATTCCTCTTAAAATGTTGGATTTGGTAGCTTCCTTATCTCTAGCAACCAGGCATTTCTCGTAGTTATTATTAAGTTCACTTAAAACTGTTGGTAAGAAATCCTGAAGTGAAATTGTATACTTTATATGCTAGGAATTGCATACTGAGTTCAGGTCTGTCTGTGGGGAAATGTTACACTCTGAAGTAAGCTTTGCTATTTGCACACAACTCTTCCCTTTTCTGGCATCCACTGATTTTCAGAAAGACTGAGCAGCCATGACTGAATGCTTGAAGACCAATCTGGGCAGGCACAAAAATAACAGGCACATGGGACAACTGCTTCTGAAAGAGAATTCAAAAGTGTACAGATCTTAACAATAAGAGGAACAGATACAATCCACCATTTGCTGCACTGGATTGAATATCAAAACCTATTTGTTTTTCTTTCCTAACTCAACAAACTTTCAAAAACATTTTAATTTTGTAGGTGTGGCACTTGTTTTTTCTAATAACAATCATCCAGATTCAGTTAAAACCTCAAGTCTCCTAGTGCTTTTACTATTTCATTTTCCTTTTTTTATTTAATTCTTTATGGTCTTCTCAGTTTATGAACTGATGCATCGTTCTGCTTTTGTGAATCTTAAGATTCCTTAAAAGAAAACATCTCAGGTTCACTGACACTCACCAGGAAGAAGGTAGCAAGTAGATTATAGCTTCAAATAGCAGAGACTCACCTAATTCTGTTTTACATGATGTGAAATTAAACACAGGTCACAGAAATTAGCAATTTGTAGGGCCTCAAAACTAAGCTGGACGGTGTTTCATGTGAGAAAGGAGCTGTTATACCCTGTTATCCAGCTGTTATCCAGCTCAGAAAGTCCATGAAACTCAGGTTTTGGAGGCTGGGAGCATATGCAGGTGACAAAATACTCTATGCTGCCTGGTCCTTATATTCTTCTGCTGTAGCAGGCAGAGTACTGAACTAAATTAACTTTTGACCTGAACCATTACAAACCCATTTATATTCTGAAGCTTTGTGCTACAAAGGACTCCTCTACACACTGAGAATCTTCAACTGTCTTTCAACCATTTTCCAGCTACATTGCACTGTCAAGGATGTTCAGGGAGGCTGGAAAGCATTTGAATTAGCTTCATAGTGTTGGTTCTACCTATGGACCTATATATAGTTCTTAAATGGACTTTCTAAGAGTATTTGCTAATAAGCACGTTTGTTCTCTGATTGAAATGCCATGAGACTGTCCTAGTAAATCGGATAAATTGGTATATGTCTGAGCAATTAAAAAAATGGAGATAGATGTCTCTGACAACAATTCTGATGTACATCAGGGATCCTTTACACCAAACTGATATCTTCGTATTAGATGTAAGATACTAATGAATCCTGAAAACATCAGTTCCTTAGTGTGTACCTGCTTTCCTTAGCTTGTGTAATACAATAGTGTTTCTTCTTTTTTTAAAGAACTGACAAACTTCTGAGTGGACATAAACTAGAACAATTTCCTAGCTACTTGATAACTCTTCTCCTATCTAAGTAAACAAAGCATTTGTGTAGGAGCCTTAGCAAAAAAAAAAAAGTAAAATAAATTAAATTTTTAAAGAAATAAAAAAATGTCCCCTGTGCTATTCTTAAGGACAGAAGTATTTTTATGCTTTTCTGTACTTCATTCCTATTCCAAGCCCAAATCTAAAAATGCACTTCTATATAAATGCACAGAGACCATTAGAAAAATCAAGCTTTTTTTACGCATATAGAAATGATAAATTCTATCCTAGAAGCAGTCAAAAGACTCAAAGATCACCGATAAAAAGAAGGCATTAAAAGCAGCACATCCTTGCTCTACACCAACAAGATTTTCCCTGCTGGGTGACCTACCTCAACTAACTGTCAAAAAGAATTAGTCTCAAGGGAATGTTTTGCTTATAGATTTATAAATGTTGACAATAATCCTAAATGGATGTTAGGGGAATTGACAAATCTCAGCATTTTTCTTGATGTATGTGTGCCTGGGGGAGCTTTGGAGGCCCCACCATTCACTAAAAAGAAGCAAGCCATTGACAGCTGACAGAGAAAGACAGGTAGCATAGCTAGAAAAGTAGAAGCTATTTGTTGACACAAATTGTGGAGTATAACCTAATAATCTAGTATTTTCTTCCACTGTTGTTTCTAGGCTCACTCAAAGCGTACAGACCATACAGCATAGTGTGCTTAACGCAACAATAAAACTGCCTGCTCTATAAATGGCTCTATTGTAAAAGTTTGAATGCTCAGGAAAATAATGTAGACCAGATTAAAGTTGGAATTAGTACTTTAATAAGGATCTTGGAGGTGCATTTTTGTTTTTTTCTCTCTGTGCATATGTGTTGTTTTTTTTCTCTTGGAGTTCAATTCACATATTAAAATAGTGTTCTCTGGAAGAAGAGTTTGGAGTTTAGCTCTGTCATCTTATCTTAATGGAAAAGAAGGGGAAAGACAACAAACAATGAAGCATAGAGGTTTGATTCTAACTTTATGTTTGATTGTTGGCTAAATCCTTGCCAGTTAATTCCACCTGTAATAGGACCACTGACACGGAAACTTGCAGGATTTATATGGTACTCTGAAAAGGAGCTTTGATTAATTTTCTTTGCTGGTGTATTAATTACAACTAGCTTTTCTACTCAGCAGGCTTCAGTTTAAGTATTATTTTATAGTAAGTGAAAACTGACAATCTGAACTGCAATTTATGGATTTTTCTTCATAGTGAAATGAAAAAAAAAAAAAGCAATTCTTTCTGTTTTATTGAGAGATGATACTTTCAAATGACTTTAAAAAACACCTGCATAGATTGATTGCTAGCGCTCTGTCACCCAGACTGTATTTGTAAGTGTGTGTTTAAAGAGTGAAAGATTCACATGGCTATGCATAGTATCCCTAGGATAGAAATTCATGACTCGTCTTCTATTTCCTATTGCCAGAGAGCTCTCAATTGAAAAATTTGCAGCATTTCATTGAGTCCAGCTTTAAACAAAGCTACCAAGAAGTTCTCCAGCACCCCTGGGGATCACATGAACACATTCATTTCCTCTGTTCCACATTCCCCCATGTCTTATGGAAAGTAAATAGAAGTTACAGCAGCAGAATAGATCAGGTCCCATTATAGGAAGCAGTGTATGTAGAGACTGAGTATACTTGCATCTTAACAAGCCAAGTAAAAGACAACATCACTATTTAGAGGAAGGAAGTTGAGAAAAACAAATTTAGTGATTGTGGCACACTCTCCTTGAGCTGTTCCTTCCTCATTTGACTACCTCACATGGTATTTCTGACAAATATTAATAGAGTTTCTACATCAGCTCCCCTACACCTGGGTTGATACTCTACCTAGGCTGACACGAGGTTTTGCAACTGACATTCAGTGGGGCTCTCCTTTCAGAGTTAATGCACAGTTGAAGGAAACTACATACTGTGCTTCATTTTTTTCTGATAGTTTCTCTCTCACAATAATTTCTATGCTGTTTTCCTGCTTTTATCTGTTAACTATGTGTCAATAACTAAAAACAGTATTTCAGGAAAAATCTTACCAAATATTGACCTGTTTTTTTTTTGTAAGCCAAGAAAGCATTTCTGAATGGAGCCCCAGACAGCTGTCTTTTTAGGATGCACTGTAAACTTATGTTTAATTTCCTGCCTACTACCAGCTGCAGTCCACCAATACTGCCCCTACTTTCATAGACTTCTATATACTATGGAATATCTTCAGATTGTTTCCCCAAAAAAGTAATAGTTTCTGTTTTACAAGCTGACACTTAACATACTGCAACATATATTTGTAACTTTTTACTTCTTTCTATGTTATTTTTCTGATTTCAGAAATGTCATGAGTATAGATACGAAGACTGGTTGTAAAGAAATGGACATATGAGTAAAATCCCAAGTTCCTAGCAGGCCACTGGAGTACTTTACTTCTGGCACCACTGAGCTATTCATCCCTATATACTGTTTTCAGAGACAGAGTTCAGAGGCACCCAGGTACAATCTGGCTCAGCAGCTCATCCAATTTAATGGAACTTAATGAGTTCCTAGACTGATGCATTTTCATGAAATTCCTGACCTGAAGATGAAAATGTAATTTTATAGAAACAAAACCACTGCACTGAAACGGTTTAGTGTGTGTACGTATTGGAGAAGGATTCATAACGAGGTTTTATGCTTCATCTATCATATAAGCTCTCACTGATGTGTTTTCTAGTTACTGCATCTGACACGTTTCATTCATGAGCACTTACTATGCCTTTTCTACAAGACAGGATTTATCTCACCCTTCAAAATAAGGCCTCTCATTTAAGGTAGTCATACAGGCTTCCTTCATAACCTGTAGAGAACAAGAAATATTTCTATTTGAAAGTGACTTCAAAATTGGTGGAGCGAACTGTCTGGGGTGCCCACTAAATCCTCATTGATTGTAGGGGGAACTTGAACATTTCCTTCTCCATCAAAAGCCTAACTTAAACCAGTATGAGATACCTACCACTAAAGTGAATGTTTGCTCTTGTTCTTAAGCAAAACATTGTTTCTTTTCACCAAACTCTTTTTGCTTTGATGCTGTTTTGGTGTGCCTCGTGTTCAGTCTCTGGAGCCCCGTGTGAATTAGAGGGAAAACAGCTTCCTTACTCCCATGAAGTTCATTTCAGATGCTGTGTAGCAAAACAACATAAGAAATCGTCTTCATTACAGGTGAAACTCATTATGAGAGGACTAACACAAGAATCAATGTGTCCTTTCGAGCGTCATGTGGACCAATACAGCAGGACTTCACCTGGGGTGTAGAGATGTCTGATTATCTGTTTTGGAACCAAGAAGTAACTGTGTACGAAACAGTGCAGCACGCCCCAGGCCCTGTGTATTTGGGATCTTAGAGGCAGCCCTTTGTCTCTGCTTTCACTGTGAGGAAAAATTGAACACTTTGGCACAGAGTTGCATATTTACACACATTTACGCACATTAAAAAGAATAACCATTTGCAGGTCTCTGATCCAGCATTTAATTTCTTTCTTATTTCCTACTCATGATATCTTGGCAACTCTTTCTGCTCCAGGATGTATGTTTTCCTCCCTCCCACACAACTTCTGAAGTCTGTCAAAATGTGCTAGGAAATGAGCAACAACTGCGTCCCACCAGCTGTTGCACGGCAGCTTTCTCCATGCCCTGCCCAAGAAAGTCAGCACACCCTTCGTTCAGTTCTGAGGGGTTGAGGAATGCATCTGGGGAGATTTCCTGCTGATTACAAAAGGTGAGTGATGGAGATGAGGGAACATTAGAAATGACTGCAGGAAACAGATACCATTATCTTCCTTCATTCCTTACAACAACAACAACAATTACCTGTGGCACACGAGACATTTTACTTCATGTAGCAGCTAATTAGCAGACATCACTGGTACAAATTTCAGTGTTCATGATGTTAATAGCAACTGCAGTTTATGCAGAGATCAGCCCCAGCTTGTGTTCTTTCCACCAACTAGCTCTCTTTGACCTGGTTTGTAATTCGGGCTATATCACTTCAAAGAGTTTGACCTTCTTCTGTGTCATCCAGCTGCAACATACCTTAGCGAAGGCATTGGATTTACATTGAGGCGGAAGAGAAATCAGTTCAGAGATTTGAATGTTCAAAGGAAATAGGTTTTCCTTCTCAGAAAATCATTCCCTATCTATTGCTGAGGGGTGCTGCCTGGAAGCCCAGATGATTAATTTCTTCTACATACATAAAAGCAGGGCTTAGAAGATGCACAAGAGATACTTTTAACATGTTCAGCAGGATTATTCTCAGGTGAGCATATTAGGCATTTATTGCTACTAAAACCTAAATATAGCAGTGTTGGTTTTTCAGATTTTAACTGATTCAAACACTGCACTAACAAATACAGTCTGATACAATTTCTCCATTTCTTCCCGATGCCTGGGAGTCTTGTGACGAACCACTTGCATGAAAATTTGAGGAAGCAACACAACCTGCAGAAAAAAGGACAACAGATGCATCATGAAAGTATCTTTTGGGAGAGCAGTGGGGATGAATTCAGCAGTTTCACTACCTGTGTCATCCTTAATAGAGAATTTTATTTAAATTTTATTTAAATTTTATTTTACTTTACCATTACTTTTCTCAATATATAACCAGCACATAACTGCCACACTACTCTAATACCTCCTGCTGAGCTGCCAAAATCTGCCGATATTCTCCTGAATGCTATGACAGAAGAGTGAAACTTTGTTTAGTGTGCAATTCCTGCAGGCAGAAGTAGGAGTATTGATGTATATCTAATGCAGAGGCTCTCAAACTGCTGTCTGTGGTGATCCACAACATCTCTGCTGATGTGAAGACCCACATCACATACACGGTATTTCAGCTGAATACTAAAGGTGCACAATGATTTGTGCTGATGACCCATATTGGTTTAGAGTCCAAACAATTTGGAAATAACTCTGTGAGAGCTGCCACTGATCAGCTTTGAGCAAGATGCTTCACCTCTGCATATTTTTGTTTCCCTTCCAGCACCATCTGTTTTGCTTAATTAAAGCAAAAGCTTTTAACTGTAGAGACCTTCCCTTCACAGGCATTTGTGAAATTATTTTCACCCTGCACCTCTGAATTCATGCAAGACACAGAGCTGCCAAGCCAACATTGATTACTACTATTAACAATATCTGTTTTAACTTGTCAGCTATGATAGCACTAACAACACAGGAAGCCAGAATCTTAAAAAGTAGAAAAGATAAAAAAACAAAACAAAACACAACAAAAAAACCCAAGCAAAATTTAATATGAAAAAAACAAAGGACTCTGTATATTCTTTGGGGTATTGTCTTTAAACCAAATATGAAAAGAATTCTAGCATCTGAAAATGTATACTAAATGACCATGATCTTCTCCAGATTGCTATGGAGTGTAGCAACCTCTGGGTGCTATAGGATACTTCAAAGCACTTCCCAAAGCATCATTTCTCATACAGTCATTTGCATGTAGTTTTGCAGCCTTGTTTTTCATGGGTTTTTCGAAATGTTAATTTTTGCCTACTCTGTTATAATGTACTTAGAGTTTGGGTGGAATCTTACACAAGGGATGCAAGGGATATACAAGGGATAATATGAGGAAGAAATCAAAGGCAAAGGCTGTTTCATAGCTTTAGCTGCAGAAATAACTGTGTTTCAACACAACCCTAATTACAGTTTTGTGATGCTTTGTCGAGCCCTGCTGATAAGTTTCCCTGGTAAACAGCTCTTTATTGTTCTTTCACATTCAGTCACCATGGCAACTAGCATTTTAGGGTTTGATCCTGAGAGATGCCAAGCACCTGCTTCTGTATCTATGGGAGAGGAGGATTCAAGACATCTTGTAAGATCAGTCCTTTCAATTAAAACAGATTTGCTAAAGAAAAAAAAAAATAAAAGCTTTTGATGTATTTATTTGGAAGGAATCATGAAAAAAACCCTAAAAATCACAGGTAAAACTTGGTCCCAATTATACCTTACAAAGGTACACTGCCTGCTCTATGGGTGTAGTGCAACACAAAAGAAAAGAAAGAAAAAAAAGCCCAACTAGCCTAAGGATCTAATTCCAAAGGAAATGCAAGTCACAAACAGAGCCCCACAGTGTCACTAACAAAATGTTGGGAAGATGAATTCCCTTTCATACCCTGCCAAATCCTTCATTGACTTCTTTTTGTAAAGAAAATATTGCTTGGGAGGTCAAACCCAGGTGATAAACAGCTGAGCAAATTTTCTATTTTAGCTTCTGAATAATCCCTGAGGGACTCTCCTTTGTCTTTCCTGCTTATGTTGACCTCAAACTGTTGGTCAGAGCCTAGAGGAATCACTCAATTTAGCAAAGAGTGGGTTGTTCTTTTTTTTTCTGTAGGGCTTCATTTCCTCTGAATTTATCTTGGTGTCTCAGTAGGAAGATAGAAGATTTGTGTCAGCGGTTAACAGATAGGTTGAGTGTGAGCAGGTGTGAACATACCAATTGCTTCCTTATCTGATGCTGCCTGAACATGTTGGACCTGAAGCAGAGAATTACTTTTGTACCCTCTAGTAAATCTCCAGCTATGTACTCATGCTGCCACCTCTGACAAACCCCTTTACCTGCCAAGTCTGCAACAGTCAGCTAAGGTACGATCCAACCAGCCCAATTCTGCTATCACATGCAGCATTGTCAACCAGGGTAATGTCATAAGCTTGAGGGGGTTAATTTTATTTTCTGTGCTTTGAAACACCTGCCTGTAAATGGAGGCACCCATCTGAGGGGCAGTCACCTTCATCTGCCTTATTACAATAGGAGTAAACCAGCCCTTCTAAAGGTCAGCTGATATCTTAAGAGCAGTGACTCACCTTTTACAGGATTTTTGTTTGTTATTGTTAAGTGCAGAGGAAGCATACTATGTCTATACTTGAGACTTAGGCATCTCAATCATTGGTCTATCTAATTAGAAGGAATTCAGCTCCCGATGGCTGAAGTTTTCTGTATTCATGCCTGCACAACATTGCAAATTTAGACATCTTGTCTTCTATTAGCCCTCAGACCAAAAAAAGTTTTTCAGAACATGCTGCATAGAAAGAGTTAGTTGATTACAAACATAGTCCTTGTCCATTGCTGCAAATTTGCATGACAGAAGAAATCAGACCTTCAGATGAGTCTGGGGACAATTTATACTTACTCTTGATATTGCTATTAGTGGTTAGGCTATGGTCAAGATGAAGCTTTTGTTAATTGGATTTTAATGGATCTATCTCAGGACAGTAGAAGGATGGGAATTTTTAGAATTTCTTCTTACTTTAATTGCCCAGTTATAACAGCAATTGAAAGGAAAATAAAGATTAGGCAAAACTGAAATGAAACAATATTGTCACGTTCCTTCTCATCTGTGCCTACCAGCAATGAATATTAAAAAGTGAATCTCCCCTAGAAGTGAGTACTTTCAGACAGAGGAGTCACACAGCTACCTACTAGTTCATGGGACTGTAGAAGTTTATGAAGAAACTATATCTCCATAATGAGCATTCAGGCACAGATAGCTCTTAGTCTTATAAAAGGAACCACATACTAAAGAATAGCAAACAACATATGATGGAAAATCTGTAATCATCCAGAGTTACCATTAGGGAGTGAATTAAGGTTGTTTGAAATATGTGGAAAGACTGGCTTCATGCCCTTTGGATCAGCAGAATTTCATAGAAAATTAAACGGCAAAAGAGTCAAATGATCTGAAATGGATTCCCTTTTTTGTCACCTACCTGACAGTAAAGTAGTATGGGTCATTTTAAACAGCGTTTGCAGAGTGCAACTCTGAAAAAGGTGAAATCCAATGTTAAAGATGATGATGGAATTAAGATTCAGTATAGGGCAGGAAGTGCAGGGTGATAATAAAAATCCTGTGTTGTTATACACATCACCAGCTTGCAGTTGAGCTGCTGCTGGTCAGATTCTTCCCTGTGTGTTCAGCTCAATAGAGAAAAGTATTCATATGTTGTGGTGTGTCAATTCAAAGACTGGAAAAGCTAGCTACACAATTAAATTACTATTAAATACAAACTAAGATACGACTAAAAATAACTTTTACCTCATCTTCATATAAAGAAATCCATCTCATTGCAAAGGCACATATTCATCCTCCACTCAGAAGGATCACTGATATTAATACTCATACACTAATACAACTCTGTTAGAAAGCATGCCACCAGAGATATTAATTCAGCTGCAGCACCGTTCTAGGAACAGAGGAGTAGAGATTCATCTATCTACACACAAAGCAGTCACCCCAGGCTCCTTCTCTATCAATGAAGAGAAATAGGCACTCTTGGGGTGTAATCTATCTTACCCTTAAGTAGGCATCTGAAACAGGTCTGAGAAATGCCCAGAAGTGCTCATTTGGTTCAAACAGGAACCCAGGAGATACAGAAATTTATGCTGTAAAGTTATGTGAAATGATTTTTACCCTGAGCGTCTAGTCAAGACTATCCACAATTTGAATGTAAAATTTTCACTGCATTTTCAGTTTGCGGAGTATCTAGTAGATCTTAGTTCAACACTTAACTCGGGACTGGTGCTTCAGTGCACTTCCTCAAAACAATACCTCAGATTCGATGCTGTCACTTTTCCAGTAGGTTCAAATGGACTTTTGCCTCAAGACAAAGTTACAATGAGATAATTCAGTAAACAGGCACAGTCAGCCAGTATTACCCCTTCACTGTCCCGCTAAACTCCTTTCCAGACACAACTGCTCTTGCTTTTTCCTTTCGTGATTGTTATTGGTCTGCAAACATTCTCTCTAGGAGGTTGCAGCAGCAATCAGTATATTTACTGCTATTTAGGGTATTACTTTTTGTTCTGTCCAGGCCACAGCTAGAAGAAGCCTCCAGGATTATACTCAAAGGACATTAAGAAAAATAGTAGTAATACAGCGAGTTTTAGATCATGTAAATGTACAAAGATAACCTGAAGGTTAGTAGTTATAAGAGTAGCGAAATTCTTGTGAAGATGTTTCATCCTGTTTATACCTTTTTTTTTTTTGCATATATTTTTCCCTTGCACCTGCTTGTAGTCTTAGACAAAGACATGTCATTAGTGTAGATGTAAACATGTGTGTGCATGTCTCTTGTTTTCCCACTTTCTGCCTAGATAAATGTTTATCTATATGCTTAGCTATATGTTTATTTCTGTATGTCTGGGAGGTGTATGTGTACATATCAATCTGCGGGTTATAAAAAGTAAATGACTAACATTTCTACAAACATCCAGTAGTTAGCAGAGCTTCACATTGAACATTTGGCAACTTTCATGATCAAGCTGTAGCAGTACATTTAGTTCTAAGAAGTACCTCATCTTTACTCTGTGTAAATTAATCACCAGCTGGATGTGTGAGATACTGACTGACATCCCTTTCTTCAAGAATATTACCCAGCACTTGGAGAGGAAAAGAAAGATAAAAAGGAAAGGAGACAGAGCTGTCACGCTGCTCTGTACATGGGGGGAACCTCACACAGCAGGTTGCAATCTGAACTGTCCCATTTCATTATGCCACTGAGGCAGACCCCTGCAGTGCATTAAGGTTTTAAAATCATTTAGGAAATATGAAGATACATTGTTATTAAATCATTTCATTACACTTCAAAAACAATATTCTGATGTCCTTTTTTTTTCACATAATAAAGATTGTCTTTCACCAGTGGGGACTGACAAATGAATATAGACTGAGTTTCTGGAATAATATGATTAGTATGGAAATGGAAATGGACTGTAAATAATACTCAGGATGATCTTTTTTTTCATCCACATCAAGGAATCAAACAAAAGCTTGCTAAGACTGACTTTCACGGTGTACAGAAAACACCAAAAGACAATTTTGCCTAATACATGATCAGCTTAAAGCTGCTCCTATAGAAGATTTATTGACAATATACTTTAAATTTATCTGGTCAATTTTTGCTCAATTAAAATAAAAACTTTGCAGACACACACATGGAAATTAATGGTTATCTGATTACTATAGTGTCACACAATCTCCACTTTGCAAGAGAAGTGTATATGTGGCAAAGTCAGTGTGAGTCATATCTATGCTGATACAACACTGCAAATTCACATAGAAATCTTAATCCAGAGTTCTTAATTCAAAAATCTACCTATGGAAGTTTCTTTCTTATTTCAAAAAGCAAACACTGAAAAAAGAAAAAGTGAAAGCTTTTCTTATTTTGTCTTGAAATTGTGTTTTATTACTTTATAGTTACTAAAAAACAACCATTAGTCCAGTAATGGATGTCTATAAAAATTTTTGGTAGGATTTATTTACTTTCATACCAAAAAAATATACAATGTTGATGTTAATCAGATTTAATTCTCTGCAGTGCACATATTTTTCTCAAGCTACATATAATGGCCTTCTTTAATTCCTCATCATTGAGCACACTTCTATATACGTGTCTTTTTTATGTGAGTTAGTTATAAACTGAAAATGTTTCTAGGTGTGAATAAGCAGTCAGGAGACTCAAGATATTTCAAGGTTGATGTAAAATATAGAAGAGTCATTGGAACTTCCTCTATGTTTGCACCAGGAAGCTTTTAAGCAACGTTGCTGCAAAACGGAGAATCTTTAAGGACTTATGTACTCCCATCACCTCATGTTTTCTAGATACAAAAGATCTATATTTAGATCACCTCATGATAGATATTTTGAATTTAATAACAGCTGGAACTTTGTCAATGTTTTCCTCCATCAAAAATGGTTTAAAAGAATGGGAAAGAGGCTACCTGTGGAGGAGCTGCACATGTGATGAATTCCTACAAATTACATACAGTTGTTTTTATTTAGTAACAAAGAAACAGATTTTCAAGAACCTGAATTTCAGTAAGAATACAGAAGCTAACTTTTCCCGGAAAATAAACAAACAAATAAATAAATAAATAAGTCTGAGTTCATCTTCCTGTTCTCTTCTGTGTACACTAGATACTACTTTCAATAGTCAACTGTACTCATTAAGGTTTTCCTTGGACTTGACCTGACATATCCCTGAGACAATCTGTGATGCAAGTTTCTGGAAGCTAAGTTTAGTGGCTGGGATGGATGTGTAAACATTAGAATGAGTCATGCACTGTCAGAAGCCTTTTCAAGGCTAAAGTCTTTGTGGGGAAGGTCTGTCCTTCAGGGATAGCTTACTCTCTTAACTGACTTCAACTACTATTCCAAACTGTAAATTAAAAAAAAATAATAATTAAAAATTCTTTCTTTTCTTCACATAAAATTTTAGGGAGGAAAGAAAGAAAAACAAGTATGTTAGGAAAGGGAAAGGAGGCTGGGAAAAAAAAAAAAATTAGAAGTAGCGAAATAAACAGAGACATAAAGAAACCCTGAGAAAACAGAAGTTTTAAAGGTTTTGGGTTTCTTATTTTTGCTTTACAGGAGTGAGAAAGTCTAGAAGCATTTTGTTATTCTACTGAGCAAACTGTTTTGTAAAATTCAGTATTTTTCAGTTAGTTGCAGTAATTAGGGGATGCTATTACTGAAGGAAAAATGGAAGGCACAGGATATACACAGATCTTATCTTACTCAGTTGGGAACTGTGATTTCCAAACAAAACTGAAATAAATCAAAATAGTAATATTTTTTCAAAATCTCCATGGCTACAACTATATTGCTATGGAAGTGCCTCACATTGAAGATGATATTTTTTTCCTCCCACATGGAATATCCATGATTTAAGTGCATTAGTATCACTGCAGTTGGATTTGCTTAGTGATAGAAGATTATATTCTGTATCAATTTACCTAGCTCAGTTAATTCTTTTTGTGTGGACAAAGGTTAGGAGTACGTAACAGGGAGTAGCTAAAAAACCAAACATCAGCTCAAAAAAAAAATATTTACCTGGGAATTTGGGAGGAGGGGGGCAGTGATTAAAAGCATTTTCTTTCGCTGGGACTGCTTTTGAAGTCTGCAAGAGTGCATGGATTTAGATACCCTGGATTGGAAACTAATACCTGGATACAACAAAGACTTCCTCTTGGAGACTAGTGAACTGTTAGATGAATAATTTTCATCTAAACATTTGCTGATGATTGAAATAAGGACCTTATATTGTAGAAACTCTTCTAAATATGTTAATTATGAGATCTTCAGGTCTGATAAAGTTCTTGTGCCTCCCATTTCTTTGACTTTACCCCTACAGTAGTCTTTTGTCTTTGCTACACCTTAACTGTTTCACAAGAAAGGAAATTTTGATGTTAACTACTCTTCAGTGGGTATTATCTCTCTCCTTTGACCAGAGAGGACTTAAAGCAAGGTGAGGTGAATCCAGTCCATTGTGTGATTAAACAGAAGACGTTCTTTGCTATTTTTCCTTCTTTCCCATGCCATTGTAATATTGCAGTAAACAATTGCTGTTTTACAACCAGTTTTGCAGCATTCCATCTGAAATGAGTATTAAAATAAATGACACGTGCTTTCTAAACTCCTGAGAATGAAAGCTGTTGCTGAAAGGTGGAGAGATGCTGTCACAGAATCAAAGAATGGTAGGGGTTGGAAGGGAACACTGGGGATCATCTCAGCAAACACACACACACACCCCGCCCAAAGCATGTTTCCCTAGATCAGGTTGCACAGAAATACATCCAGGAGGGTTTTGAAAGTCTTCAGAGAAGAAGACTCAACAACGTCTCCAAGCAGCCTGTTCCAGTGCTCTGTCACCCTCACAGTAAAGAGGTTTTACCTTGTGTTTAGATGGAACATCCTGCCTTCTTGGCCACAAGAGCACATTGCTCCCTCATGATGAATTTGTTGTCCACCAGGACTCCTGGATGTTTCTCTGCAGAGCTGCTTTACAGCAGGCTAACCCCTAAATTGTACTGGTGCATGGCGCTATTCCTCTCCAGGTGCAGGACCCTACATTTGCCCTTGAACTTTTTTAGGTTCCCCTCTGTCCAACTGTCTGATCTGTCCAGGTCTCACTCAATGGCAGCACAGCCTTCTGATCTGTCAGCCACCTCTCCCAGTTTTGTGTCGTCGGCTAACTTGCTGAGGGTACACTCTATCGCTTCATCCGGTTCTGACAATAAGAACCATAAAAAATTAAGAAATATATCTAGATATTATGCACAGGAAAGAACATCCTGCATCTGAAAACCTTTTTGACCAAAAGAAAAAACAAAGCATTTTTTTTTATTCTTATCTCAAAGGGATTTTAATGTTTTTTTTCTTTGTTGATGAGGTATATAGGGGCAGAATAGTCTGTGGTAGAACTTTTTAGACTCTGCCAGAGATTCAAGCCTAGCAAGCCAAATAACACCATACATCACACATAGTCATCATTTCTCATGGAAGACTTCTGAGTCCTGGAGATCTGCTACCAACAGGTACTTAACCAACTGACACAATACCCTGGAGGAGGCCACTGACATACCCCTTCTGCCAGTCAAAAACTAATAGTGGCCAAGGCACTATTTGTTTCAGCAGAAATGGCAGCAGAGAAGATTCACAGCCTACTCTCTCGCAAGAGCACTCCAAAAGGAAGTCCGCCACATGCCACTGTGTGATAGAGTTTTCAACTTTGTCTGATTGCATCACAAACACCACACATATTGAAACACTCTGGCAGCTTCCTAGTGCTCACAGTGAGGAATCTGAACCTTTTGACCTCAAACATCTTATTAAAGCCTATGCCGGACCGTCTCCATGAGGGAGAAAAAAAAAAAACACAAGAAACTACTGGACTTATTCTGCTCTATAATTCATTCAAGTAAAGCCCTTGCTGAGTAGAGGACTTTGGCTTTGATGTTAAAGTCCCCTAATTGGAAGGAAGTGAAGTGTTAGCCTGTCAGGTTATTAGTCTCTCATCAAATACTTTTAGAGGTATCAGAACACTGAAGTTCTCACAGTAGTGCAAAAAAAAAAATCACAGTGGCCTGTTTTTTGTTAAAATGTTTAAACTTTGCATCTAACAACCTCCTCCAAAATTTAATATACATGGAATTGTTCCTTGATATTTCTTTCCTTTTATCTCTGCCTTTTCCCTCTCAGAGTCTCCATGTTTCTCTTGCCTACAGCACATCACCTCCTGTTAGTAGGAATGTGAGGAATAACTGGTGTAAGCTATAAAGTCCCAGGCTTCATACTAAAGCCCTGATTCAAATGCAGCTATTGCATACCCAGTATGACCTACCTCTCTGCTGTTTGAGAGAGGTAGGTCGTACCTTCTCTGGTGGTTTTCCTTCCAGGAAAATGACCTTTCAGAAGGGTATCTTTAGAATAAGTAACATTAAACCACAATGATTTCTGGAGGATGTTATAGTACTAAAGCCTCAGCCCAGGTGCAGCCTTTGTTATTGCTAATTTGCAGTTTTTACCTACATTACATTACCTTAAATCAAAAAAAATGTGTTACTGCTCTCTCAATAACTAGTGCTTTTCTGGATTACAGATTTGGTACCCAAACAGAAGAATGGGGTGTTTCTTTCTTGGGTACATCCAGCTAGTCCAAGATGAGAGCTGAATGAAGTAAAAAATCTCACATGGATGAAACTAAACTCCTTCCAGGATCACGCAAAGTTGAATTCTGCATGATTTCTATTCTTCAAGTTGGCAATAGCATTCAAAATACCACAGTGAAGAAAATCTGTCAGATGGTATAAAATAACTACTTATAAGGAAATTTCTAAACTGTTAATGCACATCCTTTGGAATTATGAAGGAAATTAGATAGCCACCTCTGCTCTGTTTCTTAGTTTACAATACGAGCCTAAAGAAATGCTGTATTATCAATGTAAAAGTTCCTGTTCTACAAAGTTTTCTCCATTTTGATTTGCCTAGCGGCAAGTTTATGCAAACAAATTACCTGTAGCATTTCATGCATATCTTCCATAATGCAAAACATTCCTTTTATTTTGCAAAATGATGTCCATATGAAAGCAAATCTAATGTATCGTGTCTGTCATGGTTTAGAGGCTGGGATGGCCACTAGATGAGTAACAGATGCTCTCTGTGTGGAAATCAAAGTATTATTTTATTCATACAGCAACTTTTTCAAATACATTGAGTTTATACTTGAATAAGAAATGAGAAGCATTTACAAGTCACTGCCTATGGTATTTTAAAAGTGAAGAGCATATACCAGGTTCTCAGCTGTACCCAAATACCACTCTTATATCCCTGTATAAGCATTATACCTCCTATGTTTTTGTCATTAGCAAATGTCACTAGAGCAACATGGGTCACTGTGAAAAATGAGATTTCAGAGTGATCCACAGAGAACTTCACAACTAATCTTTCTCTGATAATCATCCCCCTTTCAGGTCACCTCTGTCATGAGCTATCTCTTTGTCTACTTCCTTTTGCACTTTGTGTGTATCTTATGTATAATCTTCTCCAGTCCAGCTCATAATTAGCACATTTCCATTACCGAATGCCTTGGTGAAGTCTAGATATCTTAAACATACACGTTTCTTTTATATATATAAAAAAGATAGATTAGTGATGTGGATATTGAAAATCAAGGTGAAATTTTATTCCTTTTAATATCTATATCCACTTATTTTTCCCACTATCTAAATTACTCTTGGGCCAAAGTCTTAGCTAGTAAACACTAGTACAAGTCTGTAATACATCTTCTTAGGCATGATTATTAATGACTCAAGGCTAGGTAAAGTAATAAATGACAGTTTCCCTACACTGTCCTGAATCGTTTGTTACTGCCTTCCAGCTTGGGCTTCCTTGCTTTTGATTTTGCTCAGCCTGCCACACTGCCAAGTAACCACCATGACTGTGTATAACATTAACAGAAATTATGGCTTTGTAATCCCTAAAATACATAATCCTTAGCACAAGCTACTTCATCTGGTTATGTGCTGACTTAGAGCAGCTGAGAATCTCTCCTCCATCTGGAAGAAACTGAAGCTAGAGCTTATATAGAACTGGATTGTAACTTAAGTCAAATTAAAGAAGAGATCAGAACAGGTGTATATGGAACTCCTTTCAAGCAATCTTTGTTATTAAACTGAAAATAGCTCAAATTTCCAAAATGGAGTTAAAGCTCAAATATACCTATACCTCAAATAGACCAACTCTGAGAAGCTGGGTGACTAGGCTGTTACATCAGTGCCTAGTCACTGGGAACATGTCCTCCTTGCAACCAGAAAGTGTGAGCATGGTTATTCATGACTTGCACACCTATGACGGCTTAATCTCAATCATCTGGAAAAATCACATTGTGAGAGCCTGAACTTAGCATGAGCTTGGCAGTCTCACAGAGCCCAGTGTGACTGCTGGAGGCTGCTGGAAGCAATGTGCTCCAGGCTGTACCTCTGTGTTCTGGTCTCTGCATTACTATCACTGAGGATGAAAGTCAGTGACAATCCCACCTCGCACTATTGTGGGGTTGCATCTGGCACACATGCAGTCTGGTCAGCACTGCAAGATGTGAGAGTACACAAGGAGGACTGAATCTTCTCTAAAGCTGTCTGTGATGCTCAAGTATGTCCTTCCTGAGAAGAAAGAGCTGTTACAAAGTCTTTTACTTTGGTTTCATTCATGTTTATTTTTGTGGGACAGTAGCAAACACAGCTTGTCAAATTGCCAAATCTTCATCCAGAAAAAAAGGAGCACACAGCTTTTGGAAGAAAACGTTACCGGAGAGTAATACCGAGAAAACAATTTTATCTGAAATTTCCCAGAAATAGACAGCCTGAGGAGGAAACCCAGCATGGAGCACTAAACAAAAGATTAGTTTGGAAAGTATGTGAGGTCTGATAATAAATAGCTTCTTGCATTGCAAAGAGTTCAACAGCTGTAATAAAGGCAGTGATATCAGTTTTGCCCCAAATTAATTATTAATAAAAATAAAAAGCAAGACTTTCAATTGGATTAGCTGCACAGTGTATTAAAGAAAGACATTCCATAATGATAATTTTTATGACACTCATAGAAGGTTTTATGCTACTCCCCAAATCTGCCTTTCTTTCCTGCTGCTGTGGTCATGCTAGGGATGTCTGAGTGAAAATATAGTTAATATTTAGATCTTGAGATTTATTTCAATAGCGCATGAAAAGCTGCTAATCTGATAGACTAGAAACCTTTGTTTTGAAGGTTACTGGTCCTTGCTATATCATTCAGATTCCAAAAATCGTCTAATCAACAAACTTCTGTATTATTTCTGCTTTCGTCCCTTGCCCCTTCCATTTTCTTTCAAATTAAATATTCTAAAGCATGTTTATGACTTGATATTTGCTCTGCTAAAAAAAATTCACCCCATTAAACAAAATCAATTTCCAGAGTAACAGATTCCCGTAAGGCTTCCCATCATTCTAGCCATCTACTTGAAAGCAGAAGGTTGCTGCTGTGAGATGCTATTTCCTAGGTGCTTTCTTCAAGGAGAGCCATGTCTAGCTTTCTAAGGAATTATGTTTTGTTTAGCTAATGAATAAAGCTTGCTCTAGATATATTGTAATTGCAGTATCAGCTTCTCGGTATTTTATGCAACAGGGTAATTGACTGTTTATTCAATGGATCCCAGAAAATGCTTGACCACAATAATAATTGGACACAAAAAAATCTAAATGCTACAGTCTAATAAATACGTTACTTCATCAGAAGGGTAATTTTCCATCTCAGTTTATACATGTCATGTCGATCTAAATGCTTTCTTAGCATTATGTTGGCAGTGTTTCATATTTAAAAGTGCTGTGCAGACATTAACTAATCAATCAGTTTTCTTATCATAATATTTTATCCTGTTCTGTGGTGTTGGGTTTCCATATTATAAGCTACTACAGATGCCAATCAGAATATGTGGAGTGTCCTTTCTGATGCTTAATGCAGTTTGTTGTGCTTAAATTATGACTGAGTCGAACACACTTGTGACTGTGGTTGCATTCCTATCATCATGTTTTCAGAAATACTGTGGATTTTTTTCTTGAATATGATTTGACAACAACATTCTGTGGCACCACAATGAATGAAAAAAAAAGAAGTAAAAAGCAGTGCAATGCATATGTACAGTAAGCCATAATAAATTGATAATTTACAACACAGGAATAGAATAGAATAGAATAGAATAGAATAGAATAGAATAGAATAGAATAGAATAGAATAGAATAGAATAGAATAGAATAGAATAGAATAGAATATTTCTGTTGGAAAGGACCTCTAACAATCATCTAGTCAATTCAGGGCTGATCAAAAGTTAAAGCATATTATCAAGGGCATTGTCCAAATGCCTCTTAAACACTGACAGGCTTGGGGCATCAGCCACCTCTCTAGGAAGTCTGTTGTGGTGCTTGACCACATTCTGTAGAGAAATACTTCTAATGTCCAGGCTAAATCTTCCCTGATGCAGCTTGGAGCCATTCCCAATCATCCTATCACGAGATTCCAGCCAGAACAGATCTGCACCTCCCTCTCCATATCTCCTCCTCAAGAAGCTGTAGGGAGCAATAATTTTCACTTTCAATCACCTTTTCTCCAAACTAGACAAGCCCAAAGTCCTAAGCCTCTCGTCACAGGACATTCCTTCCAGCCCTGTCACCAGCTTTGTTGCCCTCCTCTAGATGCATTCAAGGACCTTCACAACCTTCTTAAATTCTGATGTCAAGAACAGCACACAGTATTCAAGGTGAGGCCTCACCAACACTGAATACAGCGAGATAATTCCCTCTTTGGACCTGCTGGTTATACTATATTTCGTGCAATCCCAGGATGCGGTTTGGTCTCTTGATTACCAGGGCTCACATCTGGCTCCTAATGAGCCTGCTGTAGACAAGCACTCCCAGATCCCTATCTACTTTTGTAGTATTTCCCATACATATAATAGGAAACGCTGCAAATACCTGTCAGCTTAACCCCTGTGGCAGTAAATACTTGCTGACACCTTTGTGGCCCTTTCTGAGAACTGGAACATTATTTCCACAGTTCTGCTCACATAGAAGTTGGTCAAAGACACAAATATCCAACCAAACTCAGAATCTGGCCTTGTGTGATTCTTCCTAGTGCTTCAGAAATAAAATGCCACATTTTAACCTCAGATATATAGCTTATCTCTTTAGATAGTATAAATTAGCATAATTCTATTAGTTTCCATGAAATTATGAAGTACCCTCACTTAGAATCTTTCCTTGAGATTTGAGCAAGTCAAAATGCTTTTCTTCCACGTCAGTTTAAGAAGTGAAACTCCCAAATAGAAGTTAGGAAGCAGAGAGTATTATCCACATTGGCAGTTTAAAGGCAGTGAGAGTTGTGGTCAGTAGCTTTGATTCCAGTCTCCCTTCTAAACCTGACAGGCTCCACATGTGTGTGATGTGTGAGCAGTAGCATGTGACAGGGACCTGGACAGTGGCATGCACACACTGGATCATGTAGGAGATGTGGAGTGCTATGATCATTTTCTCCCCATTACTATTAATCACTTTCATAATTTTTTACTGTCAGAATGTCTCTGATAAAAAGTGAAAGAAACCAGGCAGAACAATGAAAGTGAACAGAAAAGAAGCAATACTTGGCTTCATTCCCTATCCTACCCTCACTGTCCTTTAAGGATGTTACTCTAAACTACTGGAGCTTGTGAATAAATGAGTTTAGCTACACACCACGTCAGCAGGTGGAGGGAGGTTTTCCTCCTCCTCTATTCTGTGCTGGTGAGGCCCCACCTGGAGTAATGGATCCAGTTCTGGGCACACCAGTTCAAGAAGGACAGGGAACTACTGGAGAGAGTCCAGTGCAGAGCCAGTAAGCCCTCCTCAAGGGGAGATGTAGATTCGATATTAGGAAAAATGTATTCACTGAAAGAGTTATCAAGTATTGAAACAAGCTACCCAGGGAAGTGATTGAGTCATCATCCCTGGAGGTATTTAAAGATGTGTAGATGTGATGTTTAGATGTATAGTTTAGGGATGGACTTGGGAATGCTAGGTTAGCAGTTGGACTCCATGACCTTAAAGGTCTCTTTCAACCTAAATGATTCTATGACTCTATGAGAAGTCAACCTCAAAGTGCCCAAGGACCTACTTTACTTGACAGAAAGGCAGTACTGATCTTAGTAGGAGAGGTAATGACTGGGCACCAGTATATGATCCTGTATCACTCATCAGATCGGGGAAAAGCAGAAATAAATGCAGTTAAAGTTAATGAATTTTCACTAGTGAGTAATATATTTTGGAATCAAGTCTTGACTACAGATATATCTGGAGATACAGGTCTGTGTTGTATATAGTTTTACCAGCATAATTCAGTTTCTTTCTCTCTTGCTTCTTTGTCAAATACATCCTTGGCATCTGGCTTCAGTTTTATCATAAGCAATCCACTCTTTTTTTCCTCCGTGGTTTGCATGTCTCTAACTATGTGACCCCGTTTCATTGAGTTGAAAGAAATGTAGATTGGTTCATAGGCTATAGCAGAATTGATATTTCTCATCCATAGTTCTCTTACAATTTAACATATAAACATCCTCTCAAGACAGTTTCCCAGGAGGGGGATGGGAGGGTGAAACCATTTAAAGTGCTTACTGCCTCTGAGAGAATCACATCTGGTGAGGCCATAGAGTGCATTAGCTCACCAAGGTGATGAAGTGAAGTTTGAAATGACATTTAAGTGCCATGAGGGATAGCTGAAAAGGAGAGCTACTGAATGGGTAAGGCTTTTTTTCTTCCAGTTCACTGAAAAGCTTTTGTTATTCTTGCTAACCTGCTGCCACCCCTATGGGAGAAAGTTTATTAATATCCAAGGGAAAAAAAAAAAAAAAAAAGAC
>VWZK01012571.1:69201-103344 GCA_013396935.1 Baryphthengus martii
AAAAAAGAAAAGACAAAAAGATGGATTCTCTAACATTTTTCACTGTAGAAATGTGATGCAAATGTGCTCACACCTTCAAGATGGTGCTGGGTTTGCCTGTTGGAAACATGACACTACCACAACCCCAGTGCCTCAATGGAGCAAATCATACTCTTGATTCTGCCCAGCTTTGAGAAATACTGAGCTGTAACGATACGAATAGTCCCATCGCAAAAAGAGTACTCTTACATCATTCCTCTCTTTGGTTTGATTTGTTTTCCTGTATAAAGAAGTTTTTTCTTTACATATTTTACAATATAAGATAAAAGAAATAAGAAATAATACGATATATAACAAAATAAATATTTTATTTTTATAAAAAGAATAATGATACTTGTCCCATTTGCAAAATGTTTTGAGATAGAGCAGAAAGAATACAAGCTACACAATATACTATTTAAGGGACAAGTAATAATCATATTAAACATTTCTGTAGGTTTGGCAGAACCAAGGCCGGAGTACCTTTCTCTGACTCACACTCTCCCAGTGACAGTTGATAAGAGAAGGAGAGAAACTGAGTTAATTCTTTCAATCCTTTCTTCATTAGTCCATGACAGCTTAGATTAGCCTAATGTGTGCTCCCATTGGGCTTCATACAATTGGCGACATATTTTGATTCAGTGAAGAAATGTTTTCCATGCATCGCATAGAAATGTCTCTGTCTACATAGCCAACTGCATTACAAATTCACTGATCTGAACCTAAAGAGATGTCATAGTGTGCTACACTTTTAAATAATGTATAGTTTAGAACACTTGCAGCTGAGACACAAAAAAGCCACAGAAACCTAATAAAGACCTCTTCCCCTTTCTACAGTATGTTTTGAAGTACCGATTGATTTTTGAAGAACTAGTATGTTATCACTTTTAAAAGGTTATAGCATTACTTTTGAAAATTCACACTGAATGAAATTCGGTTCCCTGAAATTAATGTCAAAATCTATACAGATTTCACAAGTCCAGGATTTTGTTATGGTCTTATCTAAGTATTTGCATATTAAAATAATTAATATAAATGTGCTAGAGGTTCTATATAAAACTCAAATTGGCCTTGTACAAACTTCAGAACTGTTTTTAACAAATATTGTGGGGATACCTTCACTACGGTTGTAACATTTACTTTGTACTTTTCAATAAAATTCAGCATCAGCTCTGCAGCATTACCAGTTATGTTTCTATCTTGCCTAAGCTGAGTAAGTGCAATTTTGTAGCAAACGCTAAAGATATAACAGTGCGGTGACTTCTCCTGCAAGGATATATGAAAATTAACTTGCCAAATAAATTATGAGAAGTAGTGAGATTGGATAAACAGCAGAAATTGATTATATAGAAATTGTCACAGTATTGGATATGTATACTTCTTTCCTAGAACAGAATTCCTGACAGCTCATCTTCAAGAATTTTGAAGAGTGAGAGTTTTCTTAGGAATAGTGTTTCTGTGTATAATACTGAACTTAAAAATAGAGTAGGAATTCCTACAAATCCTCCTCTTGGACAAGACCATACATTATGCTACACAGCTCTGCCATTACTACGCAATCAAGTCCTTAAGAAGAGGTTTAGTATATGACTCTTTATACTTTATTTTATGTCCCTACTCTCAATAAGGCTACAAAGACAATTATTTAGAAGCATCTCAAGTGCAAATCAAATCTTTTTGGTTTCCCTGAAAAATATTAATTTGTGTCACATCAAGGAAAATATTCCTGTGGAGTTGGAAAATGTGCTTATTCTTGTAAATACTTTTATGAGACAGGTTACTTTACTGTTCTGAAGTGAGAGGCAGTTGCCACAAAAAAAATCTGACACTCATTTTGAGTATAAAATATCTACAGAAACACTTACTTAGACTCACCCAGGGAGCATCAGAAAATATTTAATTCAAAGGTAAGAATGAATATGTAAAAGTGAAAGAACATTTTCATTGTGGGAAAACACAGTTCCAACTCAACAGCAGTTTATATTATAGTGTTATGTGCTTCTGCTGTTTATCAGTAGGATTATGTAGGTAAAAAAGAGGGCAGGTGAGTGCAAAAGGTGGAAACTGAATTGATTTAGAGCTAGAAAGGGAGGAGAAAAACACCACATGCTTATAACAACAATTGTTGAGACAACTCTGAGAATTGACTTAATTTTACATGAAGAAAATCCCAAAGAGTAATTTGACAATGCAGTAATATATATTTGCATAGCTGTATATTTTGGAATCCATGGACGAATTTAATGATTTGGATAAAGACTTTTAACTAGAAATAAATTTTAATATTGTATTTAAAAGAAAACAAACCAACTGCTGAAATGACAATCAGGAAAGGATCATGGGATCATATAGACTGAAATGGACCTCCAGAGGTGTCTGGTCCAATCTCCAGCTCAGAGTAGGGGCAGATCAGGTTTTGAAAACCTGAAGATGGAGCCTGCACAGCCTCTCTGGGCAGCCTACTGCACCACTTAACCATCTACCAGGAAATTACATTCTTGCTGAAAATGTTGGTTTATTAAGTTGACACCATGTTACTGAGGCATCAGACGCCTGTTTCATGGGTGAATACCAGTTCCATGAGTGTAGTAAATGAGCTGGAGAAGTTCTCAGAAAAATGATGTAACACAGCACAAGTAGAAATCAATTTTTTTTTTGATAGGGGGAAGGGAAGAGCATTACAAATCCAAGGATGAAATCAACTGATAAATTTAAACTGAAAAGGAATGGTAGTAACAGTTTTAAAAGCTTCAATTCTTTTGAGGAAACTGTTTGGCCTAATTTCAGGCAGAACGATCCATTAGAAATCCTCAGAGATAGGGAGCGCCAAGCCAACCACTTCAGGAAGATATTTAAACAGGGCCCTGTGCCAATAAGTGACTCAATAAGCCACAGGTTTTATGGTTTGTTTGGTTTTTTTCCCTCTCAAAATGTTAAGTCATAGACAAAGTGCAGAAAGCTGTAGCAGAGATGGAAGGAACTGGGAAATATCTTCATTAGAGTTGAGAAAGGATTTCTCTGTGGGAAGATCGTACACTTTTCTGCAAAATTTAACACTTAATTTTTGTCTCAAGAAAGCTGAAGCCAAACTTTTTATTTCGAATGATATCATAATGTTTGGATTTTTTTCCTATGGGTTTTTTTTTTGCTTGTTTGTTTGTTTTTTTTGGTTTAGTTTGGTTTGGTTTTTATGTGGCAGAGACCAAGTACTTCATTTCTAAATTTAGCTTTGCTCCCTTCACCTCTTGGGGCACAGTGAGAGCTGTGATGCCCAACAGAACCAGGCTCCCCAGCTTACCTGCATTTGCCACATTGGTCACCCAGGTGATCAGTTCAAGGACACACAAGTCACATAGGAAAAAAGCACATAAGACAAGGATACAGGTTTAATCATATATCTACCTGTTTTGCTCACAAACACTGCTGAGCAGGGTAGACCTGCATTGTTCAACCAACCTGTTTCCTTCCGTTACAATTGTGGACTTCATTTTGTGATGTTTGCACAGTATGGGAGAGATTTTGGTGGAAGATATTAGATGTCAGTAGCAAGCAATTGTGAGACTACAACCAGATGGTAAGCTGATGACATCTTTATCAGCAGATGCCACAGACTTTATATCTGTGAGGCCCAAGGTCCTTTGGGTGAAGGGTAGAGAAGATCAGACTGTATTGTCAGTACGACCTAGAGATTTGACTGCATCTGACCTGCTGAGAGGACTGCTGGATTTTAATTCAACTTGCTGTGAAGTGTGAGAGGGAAGCATGGATTTTCTGTGAAAGTTTTCTGCCAAGCGCTGCTGTCTCTGAGGTTATTTACTTATACAGTACCATTAGGTTTGCCTTTCAGAGTTTAATAAATAATCAAAAGTTCTACTCACAAGGCAGATATTTCAGAGGGAAAAAAAATGTCCTAACACACCGTAGTTGTCAGTTACCACTATTATATAAAATTGTGAGAGCTCTACTGTATTTGCCCTAAAGCATAAGGAACCAAAATTACTGTATAATTATGATATCACAGAAGAGTGTCCTCCTCATCCAAGTTACCAGCTTTCACGGATTTGGTTAAAAAAAAAGCAAATAACGAAACTACTTTAATATCTGACACCGTATCTTTTAAAAAGTCTAAACATAATTTCTTCATTTGATGCTGATGATTATACAGGTATTACAGTATTTAGAGTAAAGTGAAAATAGATTCACAGCTTTTAAAACATCACAATTTTTAATACAAACAGGTAGTAGAACTGCATGCTGGTGGCCCAAGAGTGTGGAGGGCAGGAAAATGACCCAAAGTTCCAGCTACCCCATGCAGGTAGTCAGTGTGACACTCAGCCAACACGAGTAACCCTAACCTAGAAAAAGTCAGATCTTCTAGGAAAAAGACTGGTCTTGAGTTTTCACCTCAGAAATATCTGGGCTCCTGCTGTTGCTTATACAGTTCTACATTGCATGGACCTTTACCCAAGCTATGTTACAAGATGCTAATTCTTCTCAAAGGCATTCACATAAACGAAACAGGGATGAGAATGCAAATGCAAAAAATCTTCAAGGATATGAAACAAATGACTTGATATTAGTCATTCTTCATAGAGAATGTCATTAGCCTGGGAGAGAGGTGATTTTGTTTTAATTATATTTGGAATGATTAAAAAAGAAGAAAGTCCAAACCAGTGGTATATACACTTGATCCTTTCAAAGGGCCAGTTTCAAAAAGCTGAAAACAATTACGAACCAGATCAGGCAGGAGGCAGAATTTAATTAAAACCATATGAATAATAATCAGAAATTGTTTAATGATACTTTAATAGGTATTGAGAAATCCACACTCTCACATCTGTGAAAGGCCACAGTGCTTGAAACCACAAACTGACTTTGATGGGAAGTGAAAGCAGCTTCACACACACCTATGTAAAATTTCTCTCACACATGTATACACATATGAGCAATCTGAGTGTGTACAGAATGTAAAAAAAAAAGAGATATTACTAATAACAGTAATTAATTTGATATTCATATTCTAGAAATTTAGAATTAATAAGAGGTACAGGTAGGATTCTTGACCATGAAACTTAAGGAAATTAAGGCCTTTTGAAAGTCTGCACTTTTATTTTATATGCAAGTCCTCTTTTGTGTTGTTGGATAGAAGGATTAAAAAGACAGGGAAGTGGAAAGGCAACTCTGATTTGCTTTTCACGTATTTTCCATTTGGAAACTAAAGAAGATGGTAAACAGTAGCTACTTGTGTTAGATTTTTTGTGTCAGCAAGTACTGACAATTTGTCTACAGCAAGCTGAAGCACTGGAAAAGGTACCGTTAGGATCCCTGGTGGTGCTTTTTATTGACTCTAAGATAACTGAAGAAGTTATGGAGACTAAAAGCAAACTAACATTTTGTTCATTTCAGCTAACTTGATGGATAACAGGGAGTTTATTAGCCTAATTGTTGATAAAAATGGGGCAAAATAGAATGGTTGATGATTATTTGTTTAATAAGAATGAGAAGAAATGAGCAGAGAGGAATAAAAAGCCTAAACCATATATGAACAGCTAAAAATAAAAACCAAAGTTGAATCTTTGATTGTTGCAACCAAGACTGCTGCTATAATGGACTTCAACAAAGCATTGAATTTGGAACTAGTCAACATCTCAATTAAGAAGTTATGGTGATTTACAAAATCAGCAACTTGTTATCAAACAAGTGGGTTAAAACCTGGTTAGTTTAGACACAGGGAAGTATAACAGAGCAAATATGTTTTAATGGATCATGGAGGGCTATCTAACACCTTTGTCAATGATCTGAAAGAATGCATAAAAATTTTTGCTACAAAAGACTACAGATGATTTTCATCAAGTATTGATCGACTCACAACTTACAAGGAAGATATATCACAGCATTACAGTTCTTCACATAAAGGGGTGTAAACAAACAAAATATGTATCTATCAGCCATACTGGTTAATTTTCTAAGCATGAGCTCCTACCTCAGTCAGAAGTTCTCAGATAATTTTTATTTGGGATTGAATCTCTATTCAGGAGAACCAAGCATAAGAGTAAGTGGAAAGATGAAAAACTTTGACAGAGAAGCAGTGAAGAGCATCTATAAGTGTGCTTCCCATTTGCTTATTAGGGTTGTTATCATAACAAAACAGAAACAGCTTCAGTGATCCTATATTTACTGTATGAACCGGTTTAGATCACCCACTGAGGAACTCTTTATCATAGCTGAATGGCCCTGTTCTTAAAAATAGGACATACTTTAAGACTTTTATTAGCAACTGAGACCAAAGCTGCATTATTCTGTGGAAAGTGATCTCATTTCCAAATCAGTATCAATGTACAAGACAGCAAGTCTCTTAACCATGTTTTATAGGACAAGCCATTGCATGTTACATTAGTAATCATTATTATATTACTATGTTTTCTTCTAGATGATGTGGTTAAAAATCCCATGCAGGCCTATGAGCGACCCCCTGTAAATGTACAAGCAGAAAAAAAAGAATATTACTGTTCGCTGGTAAGATAAAAATTGGCAGCACATAAGGGATGGTTCTCATTTCTGTACACCTCTGAAAGTAGCAGGAAGGTCATGATCAGCACAGCTATGTCAAGAATCCATAAAGATCAAAAGACAACCATACCTCTGTCAAATATTTTTTCAATCTTGCATCTGATTTTAGAATAGATACATGCAGTGTTCTAATGTGGGATATCAGCAGACAGAGTTTTTAGCTGTTAATAACTCCTGTATGCACACACATATTCCTTCTTCAGAAGAAGTGCTTTAAAAGGCACTAAAGCAAATCAAGGGCTTTGAGATGTTTTGTGTCAGCTGCATGCCATTTTATCTTGTAACAAGGGACTGGGTGAGCCACTCAAGCTGTTTTTGATCCTTCCGCAATTCTGCTTGTAATGTCTCCAGATAATTTGGTACTAGGAAAATGTCACATCAGACACATACAGGCGGAGCGCACACTTTGACAACGTTCTGACCATAGGGGGATTGACTATGTAAATACTTAAATGGTCCTAATCACCAGACCATCAAGCACCTCAGGTATTTAATGCTGTTGATTCCCACAGCCTGCCTATGAGGTAGGGAAGTTTTATTAGCATGTACTCAATCAGAGCGTTGTGTGATTTGATAAAACAAAATACATGCTCAAGGTCACACAGGAATTCTGTAAGAAAGACACAGATTTATTCTAGACACTAAATGCAAAAAGATCTCTCTAGGAGGGAAGCCTAGAATAGCAGAAAATTAACTAGACCTCATCATTTAACAAAATTAAATAGAAATTCTTTTCCTAAGTTAAAATCACACAACATGCAACAGAGCATAGAGCAGACATCACACTTTTTACTCAGCTCTTTGTAAATATAAGCCAAATTCATTACGGAATTCTATAAATTTAATCCAAATATATTCCTAGTACCATCTTGAAATCATGCCTTAAAATTTCAGCTTACCGAAATGGCTCCTAAGGAATGAGGCAAATAAGCAGCAAGGGTTCAGCTGTAGCTCTTTCCACACTGTCAGGACTCTGTAGGTCATTTCAGATTTGGAGGTGGCTCAGAGCTTCCTCACCTGTCCTTGCTACTTGGCCAATGGTGGCTCTTCCTATTTCGTCTCTATGTCTTGCATGATGTGCACACAGGAAAGAAAAAAAAAAGGGATTTTGGGTTGACTAAGCATGCAATAAAGATTTTTAAAAAAAGATATTCTTACTATTAGACTACCTGCAGCTTGTGTTTAGAAACTTCTCTGAATTTTGAATGTGTTATGCAAGGTATGCATCTTTGCCTGTTGGCTTATCTCTCATAGTAAATATTTTTCTAATGTGCTTGACTATATCTGACACTTACATGGATCATGCAGATTGGCCTTAGAGAGGCTACAGGTTAAAATTTCGTTGACTTCCTAACACAGCCTTTCAGTGATCTTTTCTGGGCTCATTTCTGCATGCCTTATGAATTGGTGACACCTCTTCCCACTTTCATATTTTGGAGAGACTGCCACAAGTTTCAAGGTAATAATGCATGGGATGACTTACTTTACCATAACTGCCAAGAGCCTTGGTTTTTAACCCAAAGGAATTCTTCTAAAATACACAAAATTAGTATAGTACTGGTGTGGGCTGTAAAAAGAGTGTCACTTTTTCCTAGTTCAACCGTAACTCAAACATAGATAATTAGCAGAAAAATTTTTCTTGCAGACTCAGGCCCCAACTACAGAAACAGAACCTTACACATCCGATGGCTCAAGATAATAGGTATTTACTTCACCTATACCTGAACATATTAGCTCGATGATTTCTGTAGTGCTGTTTTACAGTTAACTTGTTCAAACTTTCTCCAGTTCATAGTGTTTTATAGTCCTCTTGTTTGTTGTGTTGTGTTTTTTTTTTTGTCTCTGCATAATTTTTTCCTGCTGTATACTGCAATGTGGCTCCAGCAAGCTATATCAAGCTGATGCCATCTTAGCTTAGGTAACAGGTGAAGCACAAATTACAAACCACACATATGATTTCTGACAGTTTAAACTAACAGTTTTCTAGCTCAAACCAAAGTTAGAAAAAGCCTTAATTCCTGTTTTCCTCTAACTACTCAGACTTAGTTCACGATCTTCTGACTTTTTATTTGAAGTCCTTGTCATAGGAAAATCAAAATTTCTCAGTAGTTAGGATAGTGGTATGATAGCGTTAATGAATTGTGACTTTCCAATTACAACTAAATTCTAGGTAGATGTGGAAAGAGACAACACTTGTGTATAGATGTCAGGACTTTTTAAAATTAAAAATTACTTAGAAATGTGGGGCTTCTGCTTCAAAAGTGATAGCTTTCTTTTTTTATATTTTTATTGTTTCCTATTTCTAAAGTATTTTTATTTCACTCACACTCTGTACTGTACAATAGTAAAAAGTAATGTTTTTTCCCTACGTTAAAATACTGTTGTTAAACACGTTATACTGCTTAAATCCTCAGAGGCCTCCTAGCTTTTGCTGTACTGTCATATGCAGGCTTGCAACACTACAAATAAAAGGAATTGCAAATAAAAAGGGACGTTTTTGAAAGTTCTATAATTTATGATTATCTGGCTGTATTTTCAGTAGTAAAACTATTTACAGAACATCTTAATTTCTAGGAAAGTCATCATGCACTGCTTCACACTGAGTTTGTTCTTACAATGAAGCTCATTTGCATTTAGCACCGCAGGGAGTAACTTGTAAACTTCCACACAGCGAGGTGCAGACTAGTGAAACAAAACATGAATTATACAGAGATAAATCCAATTCACAGAATCACCACAAAGCCTAAGTTCTTATCAGGTACTTATACTTGCACAAAACTTGTTTAATTATTAAAAAAAAAGACCCAAACAGCCTATGCAATGCATTTGTTTTATCAATACCTTTTAACTTAAAAGATGAGATGAAATAGCATGAAAATCATCCTTTTCCTGTGAAAGTGTGGTAAGGAAGAGGGCTAGAAGATAGCCATATGCAGTTAAACTTCAAAGTACTGAGCTCTTTTCTCTGGTGACCTGTGATAGGACAAAAGGAAATGGAATGAAACTGTGTTAGGGGAAGTTCAGATTGGAGATTAGAAAAAGAAGGGCGGTTGGTCGCTGGCACAGGCTTCCCAGGGAAGAGATCATGGCACCAAGTCTGTTATTGTTCAAGGAGCATCTGGACGATGCTCTTAATCATATAATTTAGTTTTAGGTAGTCCTGTGAGGAGTAGGGAGTTGGACTCAATGATCCTTATGGAGACTTTCCAACTTGAGATATTCTGTGATTGTATGAGGCTTCATTCAGGTTCTTCAGCAAAAATTATGCCTTTTCTACTCCAACTTGCTTTTGTTCATTTCAGGTTTTCCAATTTCTTTTTGTTAAAACCCAGTATTTTTCAGTGAAAAATAAGTTGCTTATATTGCACATTTGACAGATCCTTCAGAGACAGAAAAAAAGTCTTCCAGAAATTCACAAACTCCAAAGTGAAAAAATATCAGAACCTTTTTTGGCTTGTGATCTTACTTCATCAAGTTAATAATATGATCATAGAATAATTTCAGGTGGAAGGGCACTCAGAAGACCATACAGTCCAACCTCCTTCTCAAAGTCAGATGAGGTTGCTCAGGGCTCTAGTCAGTCATGAGAAAAAATCCAAAGATGGGAATTCCACAGTTTCTCTGGAAAACCTATAACATCAGAGCCTGACACAGCACTGCCCTCCAGTACATCAGCTGTTCCTGCTCAGTTTAATGCCATCTACAAACTTTAATACAGTCCATTACCCAAGTTTTTGATGAAGATATTAAAGAGCCTTGACACCAGAATCAGCTTATAAGGAACATTACTCACACCTGACTATCAGTCTACTAAATGATAATAATCCAAATAGTTTTTCACACACCTGGAGTTGCCCTTCTAGTAAATACTGTAGAATTTAAAAGTCCACTGTGCTTGTGATCATAACACTCCTTAAAAATATTTATTTATCCATCCATCCATCCATCCATCCATCCATCCATCCATCCATCCATCCATCCATCCATCTATTTTTGACTGGATGGTCAGCAGAAGACATTTACTAAGGTGGGGGTGCACACTATGCCCCTCTTTTTAGCAATCCCTTTGATTTTAACCCATAAATTCTTGACAGGCTTATTGAGCTGTCCACAGGCTGCTTTGCATGGAGATTTTGCATAAACTCTCCTTCCCTGCTCCTCTATTTAAAGAGCTCATGTTTACCCAGTTGCACTCCAGTGTGAGGTGGCTGATATGAAGAAATAATAAAACTATTCAGTAGAGTTAAATTTGTTCATTTCTTGAATAATCTATTATTTTTAAAGTGGCCATTTGATTAAGAAATTTTTAACATGAAGTGATCGTTTTCATGATAGAATGAATTCAGAGCATAGAACAACGAGAACTGCTAGGAAGTCAGGTGGACGAGGTATCAGCATAAAATACAGACATATATCTTCTCATAATATTCTTATCAGACTTAAGACTTATTCTGCCAGGTTGTATCTGATGTAATTAAGCAGTTTTTAGAAGTGGTGTGGCAGTAACTAAAAATAGAAGTCTCAATTTAAACTACAGACATCTGGAGGAAATCAGAGCCAAAAAGTGCAGTTAGTTCTAGGAATTCAGAAGTAACATACAAAGAGTTGCAATAGCAGAAAGCTTCTGTGGCTTGCTCCACATATCATTGGGCTTTTAGGGGTAGTTCTTAGTGTTCACAAATTCATTACTCATAGCTAGGCAATTCTGAATTCTGTGTTCTGTTTTTAATAGTATATCAACTGAAAACACTTTTCTACCTCCTCTATGTAGCCATTAAGCTGATGCTTAGAAAACATTGGAAGAACGGGAATGGAAAGCTTCCTCTGGAGGAAAATTTTGAAGGATAGAGTTATTGGAGAAAAATGATTTATTCCATTAAATAAAATTAAGGGAGAGAAAAGGTAATATATATTTTGATTCACCAGAACAATAAATATAGTAACTGGGGAAAAGAAAAACCAGCTATGTAAATTAAAGGGCAGTGTTGTGACAAGAAAAAATGAATATAAACTAGACAGGGGGCAAGACATGTTTTAAAACCATCCATGCAGAGTGGTTCAACCAATCTTTCTGATAGGAATAGCAGAGACAAAAGTCCTGAGTTTCAAGAATGGAATTTGACCCTTTATATTAAAGGATGGAGTTATCTCCTGTGACCTAGGAAATGTCAATAATTTCTTCTAGAAAGTTGTAGGCAGCAATTTGTTGTTGTAATAAAATCCAGAATAGCTTAATCACTAATAAACTTATACAGAATATAGATAATAAAACTAAAGTTATATAAATAAAACTAAATTAAGACAAACCTGCCCAATTGTTTAACATGAATGAAAACAGTGTAAAGCTGTTATTTGTGGAAGCTGGCTTGAGGTTAACAAGAAGCTCTGAATATGGCCTTCTATTCCATCTCAGGACTTCTGATAAATACATGTTAATTTTTGATTGAAAACCTGGAGTTCAAAAATCACTTAAGGATCAACTATTCAAAAATATTATAGGGAACATTAGCTCTTTATAATTAATTTATTTGTTCATATCAATTTCTCTAATGAAACAAAATTTTCTTATAGGATTTCTGTTGTTTAGGTTCTTTTCTGCTGAAAAATAGCATAACAAATTACATGACAATATCTAGTTCTGAGAAGAAAGCAGACAAATAGAAGTATCTTTTAAAATACAGAAAAGTCAAAATATTTTCGTGTACTTTTAAACCACTAGATAGATTCACCAGTGGTCCGTTGCTGCCAATTGTTTATGCCTATGAATCAGTCATTTGCCTTCTCTTCACAGTCCTGACAATCTCCATTCTCTTCCATTATGGCTGTAATTTCTTGCTGTAATTGTAATGTAATACATATGTGAGAGGAGATGACTACCCATTAACATATCTTTCTTCAGATGGAGGTGAGTTTACTGCAGTTTGAAGTAAAATTAACCAGGTAGTAGACTTCTTGCATTTTCCCATTGTATTTAGCTTTCTGAAGGCTGAAAAAAATCTTAGAAAAGTAGTTGAGAAAAAAATTCTAGTACAAGAAAAGATTTAACTGTTGAGAACTATGAACATACAGGACAACGTGAGGTTTGAAGATCCAGCTGCTTATGACTAAAGCAAACTACGTCTGTGTTACATGGTAATCTGATTCCAACGAGTTTGCTGCTGACAACAAAACATGGTCAGGGGTTACAAGAAACTCCTGCTGCAAGGAAGCATTGTAATCTAATGACACATTTTCCGCTGGTAATCAGTGAATTTCAGACAAAAGGTGTTGGTTAATACATGTAGCAGCCATCCAGTATATCTACTGTTGGCTTTGGGTCATTTTTCACTGCTGTATTTCCACTGTCACAAAGCTGTTCCTGAAGCCTTTAGGCACTAATACAGTGCATAAGAAGGGCAGAGATTTCTCTAAGTTCAGAAGTAACTTGTGCGTACTGGTATCATAGGTTTGAGAATAATACAGTTTGCTGACAAAAGGCTAATACAGTTTTGCCGACATAGTTCTATATGGCAGACAGCGATGCAGAACTTGCTGGCTACTAGTTTTAATGTGGTTTTGTTATTGTTGTTACAACTCGAGCACTGTGTATTTGATACACAGAAAATATGAATCTGTTACAGAACACACTTTCTAGCTGAAATAGTAGCAGCTAATTCATCCATCTCACAGAGTCCCTTGGGAAAAGCAAGCTGGCATCCAACACATGTAAGAAAAGTTAAAAAAAAAGAGCTAAAACACAGACATTAATAATAAATATAGACAGTGAGGAAAGATTAATGATAGAAAATGGAAAATCTTTTCTTTTTAAATACAAATAAGTGATAAACATTGTGCTGTTAATGAACAATCTTATATACATGGAACAGTATCCACCTATTTGCTTAAGTATTCAAATTACCTTAAAGTATTTATGTTATTTTAGTAACAACTTCTAGGTTCACAGTAACACAAGACTAAAAGGGACCTCTTGGATCATGGAAACCCATGCCCTCCTACCTGAGGCAACTATGGTGGGTAATCGTTTTATGAAGTGATCAAAGTCCTCTTAAAAACTAATTTTGTTGTTATTGTTTTGATCTGGGGGAGTTGCCTCTACAACTGCTACTGAATAAATATTCCAGAACCTCACTCCTTTGATGCAGTAGTGAAGTTTTCAGCATAACTTATTTCTAGCCAAATTATATGCGTGTATTCCTATGCCAACATTGTTAGCTTAAAATCTCTCCTTCCTCCTTCTGTTACTCACATTATAGACATGTTTAGGGAAACAATATTCTTTTGCGCTTTTCTCAGATTAGCCAGAGCAAGGTGTTCTAATTCTACCTATTGGTAACTCTTCGTTGTGTTTCTTTTCCTTTTGAATTAATCTGTTTTGCACCTAAGGAACTAGAACTGGACCCCACACCCCAGACACCAATGCCTTCTGCTGCCTTGTACAACAGCATTTTATGAAATCCTCTTACTGGGCTTGCAATTCCATAGGGATCTTCCTGCAGTATTCTGAAATGGGGTTCCAGTTGCTTGGATTTCCAAGCTTCATCAGTTCACAGCTCAGAATTTTGGTTTCTTTTTCACAGTGTCAATGTTCATTCTTACACATTTGCTCCTAGTAGTCCCCTTTCCTTGGATTCCATAATGAGTGTTATAATCACAGTTGAAGAATTTGTTTCATTTTGGGGCAGATGGACATAATCTTTTTCTACTTAGAGTACTGAAAAAAATCTTTCTTTCTTGGGCCCATCTTCACCTGAAGGGTGAGGAGAACACTTTTGTCTAGCAAGCTGCATAGCCAGCTGTTGGCAGTACTCACCTGACGAGCTTCAAACCCACTCAAGTTGAAGAGGACATGGATGTCAAATGTCCCACTTGGGAGGCAAAGACATTGACCTTTACACTACTGAGTAAAAGGCCACATCCTGATATTTCTCCAAATGAAGACAATTTAGGAGTGTTTGCAGGTTCCAAATCAGATTCAAAGGTATCATCAGAGTCAAGGGAGGGAAGTGAGTATATCTAAGCATGCTTGAGTTGGAAGAGACCTTAAATATCATCTAGTTCCAACCCCCCTGCCATGGGCAGGGACACCTCCCACGAGACCAGGTTGTTCAGAGCCTCATCCAGACTGATCTTAAACACTTCCAGGGATGAGGAGTTCACAACTTCTCTGGGCAATCAGTTCCAGTGTCTCACTGTTCTCACAGTAAAGAACTTCTTCCTAATGTCTAATCTAAATCTACCCTGCTCTAGTTTAAAATCATTGCCCTTTGTCCTATCACCACATACCCTTTTAAAAAGTCCCTCTCGATCTTTCCTGTAGGCCCCATTCAGATACTGGAAGGCTGCTATAAGGTCTTCCCGGAGTTCTTTCTTCTCCAGGCCGGATGGACTCAGCCCCCTCAGCCTGTCCCCATAGGAGAGGTGCTCCAGCCCTCTGATCATTTTTGTGGCCCTCCTCTGGACCCTCTCCAACAAATCCATGTCCTTCTTATGTTGGGTATTTCAGAGCTGGACACAGTAGTCCGGGTAGGGGCCTCACAAGAGCAGAGTACCCTTGCCTTTGGCAGTTTCTGTTAGCTGGTTATGTGTTCTAGCATCCAACACACAGGCTGTTGTGGAGCTTTGCCTTCCTTAACTTACCTATACAGAACCCAGTGTGGCCATGTTAACTCTGGGAGTTCAGAGCAGGGCACATAGTCTATAGGCACCATAATACCCTGCAAGTCCCTATATTGAATGCTTAAGCAATAACAATGGAATACAGCTGTTCAGAATAAGGCTGTGTCTCTTGCTATCAACTTTCAGAAGCGTTTTCCTATTTTCCCACATTCTTGCATGGAAAGTCAAATTTACAAGTCCTACAGTGTGTTTTGTTCTGATTGATGATAGCAGATATTAAAAAAAAAAATAAAAAAAATGCCAGGCTGCCTATCTCCTTTTTCCCTTGCCTCCACAAATACCATACTCTGTGCATAATTTCCAGTTGACTCACCATGAAACAATAGGGAAATAGGAATGCTGACAATTTTACTGTTATTTACACAACATAGAATTTTTATTTGAATTTTGATTTTATTAATAAAATATTCAGTGTGCTTCCTCCTAGATGGTACACTGGAAGAAGACTTGATAGTGAAGTTTATTTCCATAGTCAGAAATAACAACCTTTCCTTAAGAGAAGAAAGTGGTATATGACCTTCCTGCCCACTTAACTTATTTTTACTTTTAATGCTAAATCATGAAAGTTCCAAAGGGTCCATTTACATGCTACTGACAGAAGCTAAGGGACAAAATTTTGTTCCCAAGCACTAAAGTCCTAATTGCCACATATCAATAAAAGCTGTCATGACTGCTGTGAGAATTCCAGAATAAAGACATTGTGCTGAGTAGTCTGAGGCATGACAGCCTGCTATAAATTATATGTAAGCCAGATCCTCAGCTGGTGTAAACTGCCACGGCTCACTAGTAGAGAGAGGATAACTTACACCAGCTGAGGATCTGGTGTTTGATTGTTATATGGTAAGGGCAGTGTCTATTTCAAATGCAAGCATGAGTTATCAAATTTGTCCTAAAGGAAGTTCATGCACTTCCTTTGTTTTCCACTGCCAAATTCCTTTGACATTCTAATTTGGGTTCCTGAGATAATTTATAACAAGTTCTGCTGAAGATAAAGAGTCTTTGATGCCATTTTATATGTATAGCTCCTTCTTGGAGATAATTTAATTTCTAAAGTAGTAATAATAACATCTCCAATAATGATGCTTTCAGGGAATATAGCCTATGATAAACTGTGACCAAATGGGGATGACATTAGATCATCCTTCCAGATTATGCAGTATTCATATAAGACTGGAGGAAACTGAGATGTGTACAAGTGCAACTGTATTCTTCAATATTTGGTTTATATAGCTAATGTCTCAAAAAAATTAAAAAATACATAATATATTACATATATACATGTATGCAATATATATCATATATACATATTCAGAGGAAAACTTCTTTTTCCAAAATCTAAACTGTTGTCTTCAGAATTGATCACAAAATTGTTTTCTTCATGTTTATCTTTATATTCTAGTTTAATATCAATCTTTATTTTAAAGTGGTACTTGGATGCTCTTCCAGAAAGAAGATGTCTGCTGTAATATAGGTACAAAGGCACAAAGTAAAATGAACTTTCATGAAGAGCTTACTGCTTAAATTGCTGGGGAAGAAAAAGAGACCTTCATTATGGAAACAGGGTACAGATAGATCAAATGACTTGCTCCAGGTCAGGCCTTAAGCACGAGCCCAATCTTTTGTTCAATTTTGGGTCAGGTATTTGTAAACAGAAGGTGTATCTTTTTTCTGCTGTTTCTACTTTTTTTTTTCTTTTCTTTTTTTTTCTATAAAGCAATCTGCACAAAACCAGAAAAGCAGAATATTTTCAGAAGCACCTGTGTTAGATGTTCCAAAATGAGTCACATTTGACAGGACTTGATTTGCAAATAAAGATGCTAAAGTGGCTTTCAAGCTCTTTTCAACCAACATCTTCTCTTGGAGAATAATAACCTCTGTGTCTAACTGTTGCCTGAATCCGCAGCTAGATAAACGCTAACAGCATTTCATTTTTCATCAGCAAAAGCAACAAAAACTGACTTCCTTGAAATTGCACTTTATATATACTTAGAAGTGCTTCAACACCTCAGGTTTGAATATCTGACTCAGGGCTGGCACCTGTGTCTTTTCAGAGGCCAGAAAAATTACCCTTTAGTTTAAGTTCTCTGAAATTTGTACTATGAAGGCATTCTCAGAGCATACTAAAATGAAGAGTTGTAAAAAGCAGTGTTGGCCAACTCTTTAATTTCTCCTGGGAAAAGAAGTACCAGCTTTTTCTCTCCAGGTTTGCTGCCCATCTCAGAATATTTGGATGTGTGCGTCTTACCCTTGACCACAGTGTTACAGGTAAATGACTGGTCGTTTTTTTTTAAGAAAGTACCCCAGTTTATTCCCATGACAAACCTGTATTTTTGTGGTTGTGCTACTCTGTTAGTGGGAGAATACAGGTTTGAACTCTTCTACGGAAGGGATAGAAACTGGGGTTTCTTGGTAAGTGGAAGTGGCCCAGTCTCTAAAATACTATATTGTGCAAGGCTAGCATATTGCATTTTGGGAGGAAAAGCACTTACATGAAATGTAATGCTTAAATGCCTACTGTATGTTTTGGAGTAAATTCCTGTACTTTTTGGCTCTTGACTGGATGGATGCATCTAACTTCACAGCAGAGAGGGAGTCTGTATCCTTAGCCAGTGCTAAATGGAAGCATGAAGATTTTGTATGGCCCCTTTTTAAATCTGTATCTTTTAGACCTCCTTTTTTGTTTTGTTTTGGGTTTTTTTTAGCGGTTTCTTGCTGTACAGGGAGATTAATGATGTAAAATAAAGTGTCCTAAATTTCATTCTGAGAGCCAGGATCCCAAAAAAAAGGAGCAGTGCAGTCTTTTACTGAATTGCATCCAAAGGGCTGTTCCGTACTGACTTCTTAAATACGGGTCAGGTTTCATGCAAGGGGACCTTCTGTGGCCAGCTGAGTCATTTTACGCTTCATTCAAATGAATGAATATTTCCTCTTTTTGCAAAACAGGTGTGAAGTCTATAAAGTGCTGGGAGAACAGCTGGTAAAACATGTGGGTCAAGTGCAGATATTGTGATAGGTTTCCTCTAAGGAAAACGGCCAGTCAGCACTGCTTGTACTTGCTTGCTCTCTCCAGGAATGTGCTGGTAAGCTCCAGTGAGGTCTGCAGCAAGTAAGTGCACAGCTACCCATCATCCCGCACTAAAGGGTCTCTGGCCAAATTGCAGAGGAGACAGGCAGTCTTTTGTCTTTAGTACCAAAAACCAGGCAAGGCACTTTCTCACTCACTATAGCAACTGTCACTGTGAGAGTGATGACAGTGGGAACTAAACCTCCACAAGCGAAACTGAATCAGCTTCTCTGGAAAGAGAGCAGCATTCCTAGCATACTTCCAGGGCCTCAGGCCAGCAAGGAAAAAGCTCCTTTATGTCTATCTTTCTGCCTTTGGCTACAAAACTAGCTGCACTGGTAAGCTAAGTCCTCTCCTTGTCCACATGTCATTCTGACAGCTTGATGCTCTCTACTCCCTCTTCTTCCTCTCCACCAATCATTTTAGGAAAGCTTACTCTAGTTTGAAAGAATCTTGGAAAAAAAACCACAAAATAAATATTTTAAAATTAAGGAGAATCCATGCTTAACTCAGTGGAGAGACCATATAGAAAGGAGGCTCTTCACCAGTACTCCCAGAAACAGCCTTTTGAATGCCTGAAGGATGTTCTCCATTTTTAATACAATTTTGGTGATTGTGTGACAGTAGTGAAAACGTTGAAGTAAGGGGAGAATATTTCATCCTTCCATCCTCCCTTCTGTCGTTCCTCCCTTCCACACTTCAAGTCTTACTCTAACCTTTAAGGCCCAAACCATTGAAAGATCTTAAATAACCAAAGATGATTTGAAACTTTCGTTAAGTGTCTGCTTCTTCTTCAGCTATATGGCTAAAATGTACTAAGTGAAATGGCAGCTACTTAAATGAAAATCTCGTAAAAATGTACAACTGCTTACAGGGAAATCTTGTGGGGAAATGACTTGTTCTGTCAGATTTTCAAAATTAATTTCACAGCATAGTCCTTGAGTCTCTTTTTAACACACAATATAATCCCTGAAAGTACAAGTAAATCTGAAGGGACAACCTCAACTAGGTTGAAAACCATATGAAAATATCCTTGCTGTCTTCCTGTGCACAGAAACCCAGTGTAGTCAAGGCTCAGATCCAGCACGAGCCCTACAGTACTGAGTGAATCAAACTTACAGTTTCCCATGGAAGAGAGAGGGGAAAGAAACAGTCATTTATGCTTAATATGTGTATATATCACTCTTTAGAATTAGCAGTAACCAGCAGATTCAGCTGGACTGATAAGCAGGTAAAAGGGATAATGTGCCTTCATAAGCAAAGGGTTTAAAGACCTAGAGGTTTGAAGACTCTGAATCCACATTTAGAAGAACAGGGCAGACAGCTGCAAGAGGGATAGCCAAGATGGGTGTGGAGAACGGCTCTCAAATTACCAGGGTTACCCAATCTGACACATACACCAAAGCTTCAAGGTACTGATAGGCTGGGCATCAAATGGATTCCTTGTGAACCCATTTTGTGGTTTCTTAACCACATAAATAAACTTGAGCTACGCATAATTTTTTTGTTTCTTTTCTTTCTTTTCAATCTACTTCTTTCCAATACACACAAGTGTGTTTCTGTGCAGGGAAGAAACGTTTAAGAAAAGAAAAGGTTGTGGGTTTTTTTGTTGTGTTTTGTCTTTTTTTTTCCCCTGTAACAGAGTACGAGTATTTTTGAGATGAGATTGTGAAAGTAAACACAGTGCTGGCTACTGCTAGTCCTGGGTAGCAGAGGGGTTACACATCTTGGTTTTAGGTTTGTGTAGACAGAAGAAAGAGATGACAGCTGGTACATGAAATGCCTGTGATGTGGAAGGTGTTCCTTCCATTTCTATGGGTGTATGCCATTTTCACTGTGTGTCTCTCTCAAGCATCAATAATAAAATCTCCTCTATACATCCTTAGATAGTAGCACTATACGTATATATAGGATCCAAACAATAACCGGAGCAAAGATTAAGTGGCAATCCTGGTTTGAAACTTTATTCCTCACTTCTTCTTACATGATCTTGTTTTGTTTTTTGCTCTTATCTTTCACCTCTGGCAATCTTTACTGAAGATAATTGTCCTTGACTGATTAACACTATATTCAATCACCTCCTATCACACAGTGATCTCTATCTCTACCTCTATCTCTCTATCCTTAAATTCATTACAAAATCAGATAATTGAATGTGAAAAGCAGAGGTCCTCCAGCTTTTCTACTGAAAGGTTTTCCACTGCATTCTCCTTGTAATGCTTGCCAGGACTGATGTTGGCAGAATAAACTGTGAATTATACTTGGCTGAGAGATAACAGGAGATTTAATTAGGTTAGAACAATTCTGGAAATAACCTTATCTGTGTAGCAAAGGAGGTAGAGGCACTCAAAAGAACACAACTATAAATTACCACATTAGCAATAGCTTTTGATTCACTGATAATTACCTCTACATGTTTCAGCCCTTTTAGTTAGCAAGCTGGAGTTAAAACAATTTTGTAAAAGTTTAATTTAACTCCAGATTTTGACCTTAATTTTTGGGCAATTTGTCCTTAGAAATTGTCTGAACCTTTTGGTTCAGACAAATGCAGTCTGTCACTAAGGCAAACTGCCTTATAAACTTGCTATTCATTAGTTATTCTGTGGTAAATTACTTCCTACATACCCTTCCTTATAGTCAAGGCAAAGAAGTCCCATAAGCTGCATCATATTTCCTTAGGGTAAGACTTCAAATGTACAGCTAATATAAAGTGTCTTGTGGATCCAATCCTTTCTATTGACCTGCCAGAGTTTTAAGAAAATGCTTAACCTGTCTCCTCTTACAGTGTATGAAATAGGGAAAATAAAATCATCCAGTTTTCAGTAAATTACTAGAAATTCTTTCTGCAGATAGAAAGGTTGAGTCTATCTTACCTGAAAGCTATCAGCTCTTTCAGAGCCATCTTCTTAGAACTGTGGTCATCAGTTCCTTCCCTCCCACCTGAACACATGAACTAGATCTCTCAAATTACATGGAAATGGTGCACAAGTGGAGCATGCTGTAAAGAAAATTTTCAACTCTTGAACTTGATTTTTCCTTAGTATAACATATCCTGGATTTGATCACTTTCTTGGACAGAAGTTTAAAGATTGGAGTAGAAATAAGAAGAAACATTTGTGGTTTTAGTCAGTGGAATTCTTTGGGAAGAATCATCTAACAAGGGTAGGCTTGTAAATGAGTCTTTAAAAGTTATTATTTTAAATAAAAAATGAAGTATTATTAATGTTAATTGATTTTTCCAACACTAAAATAATATCAGCTTTGGAAAACGTGGGCTTGCTTCTTAAGACAGTTTTTGGACTTTTCTTCCTGCTCAGGAGAATCTAACAAAAAAAAAATTAAAATTCTTTATTTAATATGTTTTTATTATGTTGACTACTTTAAATTAGGTTTAGAATCTATTTTCTCTTATTTGCCATTTCCAACTCAAAACTCCTGGGAATTTTTCATTTCACAAAATTTTTTACTTTCTCTTTCAGTTTCAAATGAATACTGGTGGAAATTATCAATTTTTCCTCTGTTCTCCCTCAAAAACATTCTAATTAAATTTAAATATGTATGTTTATTTTAGACCGGTACAAAAGAGCAATGAACTGGCAGCCTTCTCTACAAAAATATCTGTTCCCTAGTTGCCTGACCCTTGTGCCTGAGAGAAGAGTGCACCACTATAAAGTTCGTTATCATGAAGTAGCAGTTGTATAGGGAGACAGTGTAGAACATGACCACCCAACTAGAGGCAGATGATAGTGCACAGATTCAAAGAAAACAGAATGAATTTTTTAATACTCAGAAAGTCTTCTAATCACTTGGCAGTCTTGATTTTTATCTCGGTTACACCGAAGAATGAATTAAATCAAATTAATCCATCTCTTACGCAGTAATGTGGATCCAAATTAGTGACATATGTTAATTACTCTTATTGAGTTGCAATAATTAATAAATTAGATTAATTCTTTCTGTTGCTGATAAAGCAGTGGTATAGTAGTCACAATTCCTTTAGTTTTTTGTGTTACAGGTAAAAATAGTTTATCTTGTAGGAGGTAATGGTCATAACTTAGTGGTATAATAATATTTAACTGATAACACCTTCAGTAAAAAAAAAAGTAATTAATAATTTTCCATACGGAGTCCAATAGCACTCTACATTTGGCTAGGAAAGGAAAGGCAACTGTAACGTAAAATATACATGGTCAAAAGATTGTGAGAAAAGTTAGTGGAAAATTTCTAATAACTTTTCTGATCAGGGCCTAAATGAACTCCCATGTTTTCCCAGTATATCTGTATCATGTCTCTTCTAGATCACCATTTCTTGTCCTTTATAGTGCTGAAGGCACTTCCACAACACAGCAAGTAATGACATAATGTCATTTGTTGTTGTTCTGCTGTCATGAATCAATTAAAAGATGGCAAAGCAAAAGTTACTGGAAACTTGCTTTCGCACAGGCTTTGTTGGATGGATGTTTTTCATGTCACAGAAGTTTCTGCTTATAGCAGAGTTAAAATCTGCATCTACACAAGGTACGTAAGTCAGTAGAGAAACATTTGTTCAGCACTGCTCTTTGCGAAGTGTGCAGGGGACCTTCCTGACAGTTTTCATGGGAGTACTCAAAGCCTTGTACAGCTGCTTCACATAGTCAGTGCATGCGTTAAAATCTAGGAAAAGAAGAGTGCATTAAAATCTAGGAAAAGGAGATAAAGAGATGTTATTCTTCACTGCTGTTCTGAGTACGTGATATATTAGCAACGTGTGGCATTTTGATTATATTTCATTACAGGTTGCTTGATACGATGTCATTAGGTATCTATTTCCTTAGCGCAAATGTGCATTGGAAAAATGGGCAATAGGATCCCAGAATGGGGTTGCTTTGTGTTAGGTATAATGTAAACAAAGTAAGACTGTTCTTACCCCAGCAGCCATGCAGTCTAAAAGATAAAAGAAGAAAAAAAAAACATTGTCTAAGGCCTCTCCAGGCTGATAAGCGGCAGAACAGTTTCCTGAATGGTGCCACATGACACTGAGTTTGTTTCCTCACCTTCACTTCAAATTCAAAAAGAAAATTCACACCTTGAAAATTTCTCAAAAGGATGAAAGCATTGTTGTGCTATTTATCGTGCAGAAAGGCAAATAAAGGTGAACTAATTCATCTCACCCTGCCAAAGTGTCTGATGCTGGGTTATAGGCTGCAAAATCATACAGAAGGCTGTGTTATATGCAAGTATTATGCATTTATAGCATAAATGACATAGTCAGCTTACAATTAGTTCATCTGTTAAAGGTAAGGAAAAAAAAAACATTTTATGTTGGGCAAGCTGTGAATAAATTCAAAGCACTGTCAAAATAAAAATTTGGAAAATGATATTTAAAATGTGAACAATATAAAAAAAGACAGGATGACAGAAAATGGAGTTGAAAGGAATTTTAAGGAATCATCTACCAGATTTCTCTCTGCTGAAATCAAACAAATGGTAGCTATATAACACTTTGCCCAATATTTTTCTTTAAACTTCCAATAATTTCCATTCTGTGGGCTCCTTAGACCTTGTGATGCTTAATTCGCCTTGCCATTAGAAAATATTTTCCCTTGTATCCAGTTTAACACCCTTTCTGGCAAATTTAAGTTCATTACTTCTTGCTATAAGTACTTGGACATAGAAAAGGGTTTATTCGTTTCTATGTAACTGAAGACTATTAGAAGAAGAAATTGCTACACATCCTTTTTTTGGTAATGGACAGGTTTTATTTCGTTAATTTTTCTCCTGGAAAAAAAAAAACAAGGTAATTGCATCATTCCATCAAATCTAAGATTTAAGCCTGCTGATTAACACCTTAACTGAAGGAATAAATGTGGAATAAAAAAAAAGAACCTTTAATGAAAAACAAAATAAAAAATAAAAAAAAAAACAAACAATCAAAGAGACAAAGAAACAAAACCACTACCACCACAGCAACAAAACATTATTTGCAAGTGTCCTAGAAGTGATGGAATTCTGTACCTGAAATAAAGAGCCTGGATGTAGTTTCCTATTTGAGACTTCACAATTTAAAATGCAAAATTGTCTTCAGCTTCTGTTTAGGTTTCCATAAAACAGATAAACAATATATAAGAAAGAATAGTATAGAAAGTTTCATCAAGGTAATAATGCAATTAGTTTCATTCAGCAGTTTTTCTAAAAGTGTATGCTAAAAGCTGAGTGCATTCTGCATGTAGGACTTCAGGAAAGTTATTGCAGGCTAAGGATGGGATATACCTGGATATATCTGGATACATCTGGGTAATCTATTGACTCAGCAGATAATATAACGCGTAATCTAAACATAATTTAATACATTTACTTGTTCAAATCATTAATAGCAACAGTTTGAAAACAAGTCAAAATATTCACTAAAAGACTTAGTTTTCCCATTTGAATAGGATGGGAAAACCTGTTTGGCATAGGTTCAAAAAGGTAATAGTAATTGAAAGTAAGACAGTGTACTCTTTATAGAAGGAATTTCTCATTTGCTTACAATGGGCTATTAGACATATCAGCACAGAAGCTGAGCAAATACTTTTACAAGAATCCTACATGGGGTCTAAGAAAAAAAAATCTCAAAGTTCTCATAGTTAAAAATATGAAGATGCACAAAACAACATGGTGATGGCTGCAGGAAAAATTAAAGCATACAAAATATTATCTAAATAAATCAACATCTTACTGATATATTAATTAATGTTTTAAGATTGAGCCACAGCTAAAATGATACATTTCAGTATGAAAAACATAGTAGTTTTGTGTATTGTCAGTAGTCTATTATCTTTTTTCAATCGAGAGTGCTACAAAGAAAATTATCTATTTTTTCAGTGCAGCATCTGGTGTCTGAAAACATGAAAATACAAAACGTTTTTGATAACTTGATTTCCACAGCTAAAGGTGGCAGAAGCCCTGCAGTTTTGTCAGCCCCAGCTTGGACAATGCTGGCATGAGTGACTGACTGGAGTGGAAATTTGGTCTTTGACAGGGTCACTCAAACTGAGTGCTTATGATCCTGGCAGACCTGAGATTCCTGAGAAAATCAAGACACTGAGCTTAATCTGCAGTCATAAACTCTGGACAAGAAGTTCTGTTGAGTAAAGTATTTGGTATCATGGATGTTAGAGTGACTCTCTACTAATATGTTATCAAGTAGTGATAATACTGTGACTGATGGTATTCAAAATAGGAAGTGAGAATTATATTGAAAAATCTTTCTTGGCTCCAGAAACAAGATTACTTTTTCTTTTTATTTTTAATGCAATAAAAAAATCTTGGACTTAATGTTTATCCTAATAACCATGAAAAAAAAGAAAAAACAACCCCAAACAATGCACACACAAGAAAATAAAACCCCAAACAAAAAACTCTCCACAAATGCCCCCCCCCCCCCAAAAAAAAAAAAAAAAATACCCCAAAGCCCAGATTGAATGATCTTTGTGAATTATATCAAGATTTCAAATTTCTGTTCCAGTTCTGACATCTGTTGTATCCTGCCCTAGGCTGGATCAACCCAGCCACGTATAAGTCTTCCGATTCTTCTTCTATTCTTCCAGAGCAGATGTGTGACAAGCATCAGAAGGTATGAAAAAAACAACTACCAGTTGAGAATAGCACAAAAAAACTCCTCTGAGCTTAGAAAGGAGTAAGCTAATTTTTGACTTTACAGGCAGAACTAACGACTGCAGATCACATAACCCAGAGGTCAATGGATCAAAACCATCCTCTGCTATCAATGTCCTGGTTTGAGTTAGAACACAAAAACTCTGTTCAGTGATTTCACTTTTCAGCTAAGTTCTTCTAACTAACTGCACTTTCAGAAGTTAGCAGCATGTTTTCACCCACAGTGCCTGCTTCTAGCAGTGATAACGCCCAACGTTTAGAGTTAGTATCAAGAGTTGGTGTGCAGACCAAGGCCACGGCTGGATCTTGTGTGCCACATTGATAGGTGTAGAAAGTAAAAGGCTGCACCTACAGAGAGGATAGGACAGGACAGGTGACCCTAAACTGATCAGCAAGGTATTCCATCCCATATATGTCATATTCAGTATAAAGCTGTGAGCCTTTCCTCGGTTGCTCTCAGCTTGGGGGCTCTTGCTCTCGGCCTTTGCTTGGATTCTTGCTCGCTTCTTCAATGACCAGTATCCAAGGAGGACTCTGTTCTGCCTTTGATGTTGATCTGTATGTTCCTGAATCCAGTACCAGAATCCAGTTTCTGAATATGGATCCCATCTGCTGCTCTGCCAAGTCTGGGGCTCAATCAGAGCTCTGGTAGATTGCCTGGCTAGCTCATTCAGTAGAGTATGAGACTCTTAATCTCAGGGTTGTGGGTTTGTTCCCCACATTGGACACCAATAAATCTGTCATGGTTTAGGATCAGGCCAACCTGCTAAACCTATAACAGCTGCTCTCTGTTAACCCCGTTCCCCTCCTCAAAAGGAAAGAAGATAGAGTCGCTTAATGATTAGAAAAGGAAATTAGAACAGCTTTAAGAATAACAATAATAATAAAATGGAATATTTACAAAACCAGTATTGAACCCAACTCCCCCTCCAATGGTAAATATGTCACCATCACCTCTGATGCTGTAGAGCAGGCACCAGGAAAGTCCTAGACTGGGCTCAGCAGTAGATGTGGATCTGAGTTCGGGAGCCAGATTCTGGTACTGGATTCAGGAACATACACATCAGGATCAAAGGCAGAACGGACAGAGTCCTCCTTGGATTCTGGCCATTAAAGAAGTGAGCGAGAGCCCCAGAGCCGAGAGCAACCAAACAACGGCTCCCAGCTTTTTACCAAATATGACATATATGGGATGGAATACCTTGCTGGTCAGTTTAGGGTCACCTGTCCTGTCCGCTCCTCCCTGTAGGTGCTCCTCTAAACATCAGGTGTTACCACTACTAGAAGCAGACACTGTGAATGAAAATATGCTGCTAAGTTAGTTAAAAGTACTTAGCTGAAAAGTAAAATCACTGAACAGATTTTTTGTGTTCTAACTCAAATCAGGACAGTTAATATGAAATTTTAAATATTTTTGAACATTTGGCCTCCACAGCTACCCTTCTATGCAATGCATCCCACCATTTACTCATGTACTATTGATAAATCATTTCTTTTTAACTTACCGTTTCTGTTCCGTTATTCTTTAATTCTCCTTCATCCACCAGTTTTCTTACTCTTCAAATGCTTCATAATTGTTGGTTTGTGTTTATCTTTTTCATATTGTTTGTGATTTTGTACATCTTTCTCATGATCCCTATCACCTTTGTTCCAAACTGAAGAATGCTATCCTGTAATTTCTTCCCACTCCCAAATCACACTGCCACTCTGAAAGTCACTCTTCCTAAAAGGAGTATCATCAGTTTTTCACCAAATTTCACTCTCATTATGTGGGAAAAAGAGATTATGCAAGCTTTGTAATTGTATGAGTAAATACAAGAATACAGTTGTTTATTTCTCCCCAGAAAAGGTTTCTCTCCCTTGCTTTACCTAACTTACCCAGCTCACAACGACCTCTTTCGTTTCACATTTTATGACATACAAGTAATCCCAAAGTACATGTAATCGTAGAATAATGGAATCATTTAGGTTGGAAAAGACCTTTGAGATCATCGAGTCCAACCATTAACCCTATTCTACCAAGTCTACCACTAAGCCATACTCCCAAGCACTGCATCTGCAGCTTTTAAACACATCCAGGGATGGTGACTCAACCACCTACCCAGGCAGCCTGTACCAATGCCTGACAGCCCTTTCCAAGATTTTTTTTTTTCCTAGTATCCAGTCTAAATCTCTTCTGGTACAGCTTGAAGACATTCCTTCTTATTCTGTCATCACGTGAATCATGTGAAAAGTGAAATGATAGACAAATATAATTCACAGTCATTCATTTTAACTGTGAATAGGTAATCATGAAACTGTTAGTTCCTATAGAGTTTTGTTCCTAATCCACCTGTAATTCAGTATTTTTTTCAGTTATCTGAAAGAAAATATTCTCTTCTATTATTGCTAATAATTCAGAAATTTATAATGAAACCCCACTACATACCACACCTTCTAGATTGCTTGTTAAGGTAAGTGCAGTCAAGCATGATTCCTGACACAACACAGGCAAGTAGAAGAGTCATATCCAAAGAGCAAAGAATGGTGCCATTACTATAAAATGTGAAATTCTGTCTTTAGGAGAAGAGATTCTGAAGAGGCTTTACAAATCACTTGGATAACCAAATCAATATGAGCATCTAATGCAATAATACAGCCAAGAAAGTCACTTTAATCCTCTCCCTGAGAAATTATTCAAGGCTTGGAAAATACCTCTGCAGGAAAAAGATTTAAGGAGTTTAGTCTATTTACTTTATAGAATAGTAAGCTAACAAACAAAGTGACAATTGCATATAATCACTAATCTTGTATTAATAAGAATAAGAGATATGGAAGAGTCTGTATTCATGCAAAGACATAAAAAGATCAAAAAACTGAAATAATCTTTTCACCAGAAGAAGAGCAATTGGGACAAATTCCCCAGTGGATTATTCATCTCTTTAATACTTCCTGTCTAAATCACACCTTCTAGAAAAAGACCACAGTCCTTAAAAAAAGGCTAAAGAAAAGAGTGGATGTGGTTCTTTATCCTATATTGTTGGAAATATTGGACTAAGTCATTGAAATGGTTCCTTTAAATGACATCAAAATTACTGTACTCATTCCTCTTTAAATTTACACATTGATCTTCTACTTAACATTAGTAATAGTATTAATAACTATGACTCTTCTTGGACCTCTGCAAAGCATTTGACACTGTCCCACACAACATACTGGTTTCTAAACCGGAGGGACATGAATCTAGTGGATGGACCATGCTGCTCTGAAAGAGTTGCAATCAATGGCTCACTGTCCAATGGAGACCCGTGACCAGTGGAGTCCCTCAGGGATCAGTACTGGGACCAGTACTGTTTAACATCTTTGTTGGTGACACAGAGTGTAGGACTGAGTGCACCCTCAGCAGGTTTGATGACAACACCAAGATGTGTGGTGCAGTTGACACACCAGAGGGATGGGATGTCATCCAGAGGGACTTTGACAGTCTGGACAGATGAGCCCATGCCAACCTCATGAAGTTCAATAAGGCCAAGTGCAAGGTCCTGCACCCGGGGTGGGGCAATCCCAAGCACAAATACAGGGTGGATGATGAATTGATTGAGAGTGGTCCTTCAGAGAAGCACTCGGGAATGCCGGTTGATGAAGAGCTGAACACTAGCGGGCAATGTGCACTGGCAGCAAAAAAGCCAATCCTATCCTAGGCTGCATCAAAAGATGTCTGGCCAGCAGGTCAAGGGATGTGATTCTGCCCATCTGCTCTTGTGAGACCTCATCTGGAGTACTGTGTCCAGCTCTGGAACGCCCAACACAAGAAGGACATGGATCTGTTGGAGAGGGTCCAGAGGAGGGCTGGAGCACCTCTTCTGTGGGGACAAGCCGAGGAAGTTGCATCTGTTCAGCCTGGAGAAGAGTAGGCTTCAGGGAGACCTTATAGAGGCCTTCCAGTATCTGAAAGGGACCTATAGGAAAGGTTGAGGGGGATTTTTTATAAGGACATGTGGTGATAGGACAAAGGGCAATGGTTTTAAACTAGAGCAGGGTAGATTTAGATTAGACATTAGGAAGAAGTTCTTTACTACGAGGGTGGTGAGACACTGGAATGGGTTGCCCAGAGAAGTTATTTATTCGTCATCCCTTGAAGTGTTTAAGACCAGTTTGGGTGTGGCTCTGAGCAACCTAGTCTCGTGGGAGGTGTCCCTACCCATGGTAGGGGGTTTGGAACCGGATGATCTTCAAGAACCCTTCCGACTCAAGCCATTCTATCACCACTGCCATCACCTTTTATATATGACAACAGTTAAACATAAAGTTCAAACATTTCTCACATACTTTTCCCTATGAGATAACACATGTCTAGATTTGGTGTTTCAAAGAAATTCTCTTGAGTTTGTTTTCCTTGCTTCTTAATTCTGAATTTCAAAAGTCTTTAATTTTGATCATATTTCACCCAGAAAAAAAGTATTTTTCAATCTTGAGAGTACGGACACCTTATATTTAAGCTAATTCCACATCTATCTAACCAGTAATCACATGCATTTCTGGGTTTCCACATCTTGCTTCTTTTCCCTTTGTCCCCACTCAGACTTATGAAATGAAGTTCAGGAGAGCATCAAGGATCCATGACCATCAGCATGTTGCTTTTCCACTGATGTGCTGAGCCAGGTCAAATATTTCTTGAGACAGAAACAGAATGTGTGAAACTTCTAGTGGAATTCCTCACACTAGTATTTAAACCACAATTGAGTACCATATGCTCCATGAGAATACTTATTTTTCCTCTTGCACTTTGAATTATGAGGAAAATCACACAAATGGGGTACTAAGAAAAATCCAAAAAGTAACCCCAAAATCATGTTCATAACTCCAAAAGGCACCTAAGAAAGGACTTAGTTCCCAGAATTTATATTTAAATGAAATGGTTCTCATCAAATTGAACTAGAGTTAAACCTCAACCAATTACATTTAAATGTAATGAAAAATAAATACAGCTGAGCTATTAAGATAGCTGGAATAGCTAAAGGTCTGTCAGCACTTCCATTATAAACCTAGTTTGTTCAGGGGATTATAAGTGCTGTAAAAATATGTTCCAGGTTGAAACTTGGCAGACAAAGGTTGTAGTTTTAGAGGTTGGTTTTTTTCTTTCTTTTTTTTTTTTTTTTTAAATAGGTCCAAAAAAAAGATTAGTAGGCACTGGAATTTTCCAACACTATTTTTGGCTTTCCCATAATTCAAAAAAGGACTGATTTTAAAAATAAGATGATGTAAGCTATTATTAGTCCATGATGTGAACTAACCATATGCTGCTTTTGGGATTTGTACAGGGGTTTATTTTTAAAAGGCAAGTGAGTTCAAACGCAGGTCGCTAGACTAATATAGTTTGTTTGACTCAAAGAGAGGGATTTTTCAAGCATCCTCAGTAGTGGCCTACCTCAGCTCCCAAGAGCTGACATCAACGGTCAAAAGCTGAGGACTTAGTATAACCCTATTCATCAGCTGGGATAATGACAAAGAACTTGGACATATGCTTGTTTTTTAATTATTCATCTCTCGTGCCTTCTCTTTGTGAATCACTGGAGTTGCCTAAAAAATTCTCAGTATGAGATAGCAGGGTTTTTTTGAATAATTTCTTCCTTACTTCCTTTTCTCTGGTGGCTTATAGACGTGGGAAACCAACTGAGCATCAAAGGCTTTTCCCTCCCAGTAATGACTCTTTAATCAGTTTCTGCAAGGAGTACAGGATTATCTGGGGTGCAGCACACGCTTCTGGCCTTAAACAAGGGAGTGAGTGAGCTCTGGCTGTCCACCTCACCCTACAGACCACAGCATGACAGCAACATTACACATAGTGCTAGAAAAGAGTTGATCTGTGAATGCAAAGTTGTTCAGGAACGTGACTAGTCAGAAAGAAGCAAGGATACTTCTTGGTAAGTATGTGTGAACAAGCACCACCGCAAAATATCAGGGATATCAGGGAACATGAATTTTCACCTTTCATTTTCTTTCTGTCCATGGAGGAGATTGGGCTGTGTATGCCCAGAAGGAGTGGGTAATAGGCACCATGGCTATCGTCACAAATAAGAATCAGGGTCTTCAAAGCTCTGTTATGACATTTAGAAATACCAATCTCCACAAGGTCCTTCCAGCACTTTTCCAAGCTCAGCTGTAGCTACAGAGCTGTTCCTCTTTTGTTCATGTTGAGAACATACTACCATTTGCAAAACATACTGCAGAAAATATTTTGTTTCTCTGCTCCCAGAAGAACAAGAGAGGCAATGGTATCACACATAGTACCCTGATGCAGGAAATCAGCAGGTGCATTCAGGCTTGGAAGGGACAGATCAAGGATTTGAGCCACAAATTTTAGAAGAGCAACTTAGCTAGGAAGCTATCGATTACTCCAGAATAGAGTTTTTCCATTCTCACTTTCTTTACTGTGTTTACTGCTATGTGGCATGATTTCTGTGTCAAGATTCTGAAGGATCACAAGTAGTTTTATTTCTTGATTACATGGAAGAGAAGGAAAATGTTGAAATCTGAAAAGGTATCATAAAATTGAAGTGCTCTTTCTAGTACTTGTCAAATTACGAGACACAAAATTTTGCTTTTACTCCTCTATTTATTTACATAATGAAGTAAGCTAACAAAAAATACTTGTATTTTGTGTTTTTGTTTTTCAGCTTGCTCCTTTTAAAGTAACTTTTTATTTCAATCAATGTTAAGATTTTTTGAGATGTGGTTTAAAAACCCCAATTTATACGGTACAATTCCAAGCATTTGGGGTGAGAAACCATATTTAGTTGTATTTCATATTGCTAATAACTCAACAGCTCTAAAATACTTACCTAATCTTTTTCATATTCATAAACTATGTAGGCTTTCAGGATCAGACTTGGCAGGGAGTTTTTCTACATTAAGGAGAAGAAATACTCGCAGTGGGTCAGCGTGACTGATTCTAGTTCACTACATGAGTGAAAAGAAACAAACAGAAAGCACAAGCTAAAGTGCATAATAAAGAAGTCTTGTGAGCCAAGTAATATTTTAATACTTCCTTTAATGTCATTAAATAATGTATGCTAAATATATTAGGATTTCTTCAGAATTGTTTAGTTACTGAATATTACATACCATGAGAGACTTGGGTTTTTTCCTGCTGGGAATGAAGGGAGTTATGGGTCAGATTGACCTGGTATGACTCAGTGCCTGATTGAAAAACCACCACAGATTTTACATCAAATACCTCCAGCGCCAGATTTCAGAGGGGCATAAATTCAGAGAAGTAATATTTGCTTTGTCATGCTGAGCATCCTCCAAAGGCAAGGGAGAGCACTTCTTCAGTAGGTCTGAGATTTGCCTTACCTAGAACTCAAAACCCACATGGAGGTTATATCCCCATTCTCCACCCAGCAGGGCCTGGAAAGCTTTGCAGATGGATGGGAGCTCTGTACCTCAGTCTTCTAAGAGGTCGTGAAAGTAAAAAAATCTTGTTGATTATCTAGGCTATCATCATCCCACAAGTCCCACATAATAACCTCACATTTTATCAAATCAATAGTCTTTGTTACAAGCCATAATCCCTTTTCCATGGAAGACATGCTACTAAATGAAAGGGATTATCTAAACCTGAACTCCTGGAAGCCACATATAAAACATTACCTTGATTTTCTATGTGAAAAATAAGTCTTTAAAAATGCAATTGTGTCCATCAGCAGGAAATGAAAGTGGTTTCAGAAAAAAAAATCAGATTCTCACGCAGTGGCCTCATCAATCTACTCTTCAAAAATAATACGAAAAATAATTATTTTGACTTATAACAAGATCTTTAATTTGTTTTCATCAAATGGTGACAATGCTAATGAAAAAAATGGATTTCATTTACCTCTCTGCCAAGCACTGAGGGGATAGAAAGGGCCATGATTGCCCTCCTGCTGGGTGGGCATCAGTGAACAAGCTGCACTGTTTCCAAACCACGGAGGACCTGTGGTTTGCTAGGGATCAGGCAACTGGGAGAGAGGAGAGGACAGGCAGCCTTTCCCCTCCCTGCGATGCAGCGGAGAGGGAATGGATTTGATCACTAAGTTTCAGTAGTAATCAAGGCAGCATTGCTCAGAGCACAGGATCTTAAGCTTCTTTCCTGGCTTGCCTGGGAACCCTTGTCTTCTGCAGGGATCACAGGTTGTATCAAAGTAGTGAGGGGGGGGGGG
>VWZK01012571.1:103352-146201 GCA_013396935.1 Baryphthengus martii
GATGGAGGGCAAGCAGAACAAGGAGAAGGAAGACCCTTCTTCATATCAAAATTCCTTCCCAACGCTGATTCTGCAGAAGACATAGTAAAGGCTATTGAATACTCATGCTCCAGTCAGAGGATCGAACACAATTCTAAATTTCACTTCACACTCCTCTTTCCATTTCAGTAGGTCGTTTTAGCTGAACTCCAAAGGCCAGATGATGAGCTGGTCTAAGGGAAGGAAGCTCTGAGTCAATAGCAGCTCATGATTTCCTTTTCAACTGTCAAAACATACTCATACCCTCCTCCCCCTAAAACTTCCTGGCTTCTCTTGTGACTCCTAACTCCATTATCTTTTAAGGAAAGTGAGATTAATTTGAATCCTTCCTCAATGTGGTTGTAAAAGGGGAAATTCCTTAAACCACTCACTCAGAGCAGATCCTTTTAAGGTTTTCATTTTGTTGTGTGAAAGAAAGCTGAGGAATTTTCAATATCGGAACACCCCACTCCTGGGCTCTATCACTTCAAACCCAAATGTTCAACTATTCGCAGGTCTATTGTTAGATTGCTTTGTTATGTGATACACTCCCTGACCGCATTCTCTGTGACACTGGGAATCATAAAATCCCCATTATGGAAATGAACTCTGGTATGTACATAACCAACGTACCAGGGAGCGGGGCTTGGTGGCACTCAGAGCACTGCCGGTATTATGAGATGTTACTGAAAGTTTTGGTCTCTTCAGCAACTTTTATTGGTTCTGTAGTGGATTCCTTACTTACAGATGTTTTCAAAATCAGCAGTTACAAGGAAAGTCTACTTATTGCCAAAAGTTTACAGCTGAATTTCTTGGCATTTGTGAGCAATGATTTCATCAGAACATGAAATAAGTCAGAGCTGCTGTTGAAAGACACAGTTTTATAATCCAGCACTGTAAATTTAAGACTTTTATATGCTGCAGAGTTTGGTTTCCATTTGTTCAACTCTCTGATAGGTGTATTGCTTGGGAACAGATATAGAAGCTTTACAGGCCCTTTGTGCAACTTAAACCCCTGTATAGAATACCATAGTGCACTGCCCATTCACATCATTAAAGACTTTTACAAGAGTATCATGTTCACACTTATATGTACTTTACTCTAGCGACCCTCCCTGTGCCATATTTGAATTATTATAAATGAGCCAATGCAGAATGCTGCCTAGATAGCTGAAGTAGGGAGGCTTTGTTTAAAATTCAAATAATAGCTGAATGGTGTCTGTTTGTTCCTGATCAACACTCTGCATAGAAAAAACGTTGTACTTTCTTAAAAGGCAGCAAACGTGGACAAATATTAGCTTTTGGAACTAAAGGGGAAGTTATTCATTCTCTCAGCAGTGCTTTTCTAGCTATCAATCTTCCAGGTATTTCTATTAGCTTTAATCATTGAAGTTGTTTGTTTGGAGCAATTTCTAAGAGAATAAAGGTACCTTTGGCTCTTATCTCCTGTCATCAAAGCATCCATTAGGAAATCCAAGCCCTGTAGGCAAGCTCAAGGGATTACTCAAAGAGGTTTTCTTGAAACAATCAAGAATTTGGTGCCCTCTCTTCAGTGCACAGGAGTTCAGTTGGAAACCATAATCTGAAAGAGAGGTTTATCTGGGGCTTAATACAATTTGAACAGGATTTTGTTCAAGGCAAACCTACAGATAAAAGCACCTTAAGTATGCTGAAACAAAGATGAGCTGCATTCCCTGTGGAGCTGTTTCTAAGTCCAATGGTCTGTCAACAAAGTGGGGGGAAAAGCTCAAAAAGTCTTACATTATCACAATAGTTAGTAGATTGGGTCACTGAGAAGCTAATTAATAGGTTTTTAATACAGGAATGTTGATTAAGTGTGAAGCAGTCAAAAGCTGGTTCAATGTTGGGGGTGGGAAGGCTTGCCAAGCAAAGAGGAAGCTTGAGGATGGGGAAAATTTAAAGATTGGGAAATTGTCAAGTGAAAAAAAAAGTGTTTGGCACAGGGGATTAAACCAAAAAAATAAATCTCTGAAATGCATATAAACCTGAATTTCCCAGAATATGAGTATTTTCATTCTTCAGGTGCAGGAATTTAATGCAGCTCATTGGTAATGGAAAGAAAGGAGAGATGCGGTCAAAATGCTAATGCATTTAGGATCCCTGGGCTTAGAAGAGTCCAGCGTAGTATAACTAGGATTTGGGTGACCTGGGTTCGACTCCTGCTTCTTCCACTTGAGCGTCTTGCCCTCTTTGGTCTTCCTTCCCTGGGAAGGGAAATGATGACTGCTTTGAGACGAACTGACAAAAAGCCTAACGTGAAATCTAGATATTGTGGTATTACTGCTGTTCCCAAGAGTTCCAACTGTGAGTTGGAACTTTGTCTTTGGTTCTGTAGGAACAGAGAGCACAAAGCCTGGCTCTGCTTTGAAGTGCTTACTATAATTACATGGGCCCAACTGAGTCACAAACGTGCAAATAAGAGGTTTTTTAAGAGAAGCATTGTGTTTCAGCTTCTTAAGGTAACAGTTACAATTATGTTTTTCTTTACACTGGAAGGTTTTCAGAGCATGCAATCAGGGAATGAACATATCCTTCAGGGTGTCATTTTATAAAGCTAATGAAATGGACAATATGTATTTGAAATTTCAAAACTACCTTAATAAAAAACTGTTAAAGGAATTTAAAGCTAATTAGGAAACTCTTTAGCCATGAGGGTGGAGTACTTTTCAGGACTGAAAGTGAATTAAAGGACAGGAAGCAAGGCGTGAGGCTTAGGGGTTACTTCTTAGAATGGAGAAGAGTGTACAATACGGTTCCTTAGAGATCAGTTATAGAAATTATTTTATTAAACTTTTCATCGATAATCTGAAACTGGGAGTGCATAGTGACATCTCCAAGTCTGAAGATAAAATTAAGATCTTTCAGGTAGTTGAATATCATGCCAATAACAAGAAAAAATAGAAGGATCTCGCAAGTGTGTTTAGCTGCAGTTAAAAATAGCCAACAAGCCATCAGATATCATTGGAAGGGCACCATCCATATGTCATGATTCTGTGTATATATAAAACCTTTGGGACACCTACCTCCTTTGTGCTGTATGTGGCTTTGTGATAAGAAGGGCATAGTGGAATTAGGAGGAGTGCAGAGAAGATTAAATAGGTGATGGAAGAACAGTCTTACAAGAAAACATTGGAAAGGCTGGAACACTTCTGTTTCCAGAGGAAAAGACTGCAAGGGATATAATAAACTTCTGTAAAATCCCAACATCATGTAGAACTATTATCTGGAAAGTATTTATGCAATAGCTAATTAAACTTCTGAAGCTTGTGGCCACTGAGGGTTGTGGGAGAGGACGATTTTAGCAGGTTCAAAATGGATTAGATAAACTCATGGACAACAGGTTCATAAACAATACTGACAAGATCAGACAGAGATGTGCCTTCTTCATTCATTATAAACGAATTTTGATGGGAGATAGACTACTGAATGTGACCAGTCTCATGTGCTCGCCCTAAACAGCATCTCATGTGGCCACTATCAGAAGCAGAATACTCAGAAGGAATGCTGATCTGATCCACTAGGGCATTTATTATATTCTGACATGCTTTTTCAGTGCTGGACACTTATCCAGCCTAAACTAATAGAGACTGAATATGCCATACACACAATATTATCTCCCCAGACATTGACACTCTGACTTTTAAGACTTGTAATGTAATACTGCTTCATTTCCAAGAGCAGCACATCGGTGCATAAATGGGAATTAAAGGTATGTGTTAGATCAGCATCAGGTTAAGAAGAAGGTGAATTTATCAGGAAAGAAAACAGTCATAATATTAGCTTTTACATAAGTCTAATAATTTGTCAGGTTACTATGCAAAATATAGATTCAATAAAAACACTGCAAATGGTTCTAAAATCCTTCCTTCACCCAAACACATTTACATGTCTGTAGAATTGTAAAATGTAATTAACTTTCATTGTCTCAAAGTCCATCTGTTGTCAGGGCTATTTTTACATGATCCCATAAATGAAGCCAATTATAGCCTATACAGTCCATCTATAGAACTGAATATGGATGAGTTACAGAGAGCAGCTCTCCATTTTTTTTCAGGCAATTCATGCTGGTTCCATCTAGGCTCCACCCCAACTTTCACCTGATTCACAATATCTCTATCTGACATGAAACTTCAGTCTGCATTGAATCTCTATACATCAGTGCACTCCAAAATCCTTGCAGAGGATAACGCAGCATCTTTCAGCCCAAGCCTAGTTGCCATAGGCAAACCTTTCCTGCTTCTTTCAATGCATAGTATGCAGAAATGTAAAATGATTCAGGAGAAAATACCTTTAAATATTTACCAGGAAAAAATCTGATCCTGCAGATACTCACAGGCTGACAGAAAGCTAAGCTTTTAATCTGCAGCAGCATGCGACAGTCCTCAGGAAAGGTAGGAATTTTGAGGTTGACATCAAAGGCAAAAGACTAACAAGGGACTTTTAAAGTATTTCCTGTACTGAAACTAAACTAAACCCTCCCACCAGGACTGGGTCTGTGCAGAGGCAAAGGAGGCAGTCATTTAAGGAAGTTGGTTATCAACAGCAGCAAAACAACCACGGTTCCACTTCCAGCTTTTCCTGTGTCAGAACCTGAAAAGCCAGACTTAGCTACTAATGTCCCAAAGGGAGAAGTCAGAGCAGCACCTACTGCTGTGAGGGCAGTGGACTTTCCTAGTAGCAACAGTTTACATCTCTTTATCTCCCATCCTTTTGGGACAGTAAGCATGTATTTACACATTCCTTCAGCTCATACAATAATGAAAAATCCCAAGTCTTCTTATCCCATGACACTATAAATGCTCTGAGAATGTAGTCAAGGGCAGGGCCATTCTACTTTTTCTTACTCCTCTGGTTTCTTTCTTTTTTCCTAAAACTGTTTTTCTTTGTATTTCTATTGCTTACTATTTCAGGTGTATTTCACTGTCTCTTGTCCTAGTTGCTATTAAACTGACAACTTCGTTGTCTTCTTCGTAGATTCTTTGCATTACAATACCTTTCAAGTCAATGGAGCTACCATGAAGACACACTCTCTAAACTATTATGATTAAAGTTAAAGGCTTGGAATTTGTTATTCTTTTGGTTTTGATCACTATTTCTATTTCACTTCCTTCAGTTAAAGGAATCAAACTTACTGAAGTGGTGACACAGATGTGATTAACCTGAGATGCAGAACTCCAGTGAAACTTGAAGCTCGTTATCCTGAAAATTAGCCACAAATCTTAACAAAATTCCCATCGTTACCAGATATTTGTGCAAAAAAACTATGCACATAAATATTTAATGTATCTCGTAAGTGTTAACAATTTCAGAAATTTTTGATTTTTGCATTCGGATGACATTTTAGCTTTTGATTAAAAACTTGAAAGAAATGGATATAGTTTGTCTTAAGATTGCCTTAAATTCACCTCAGATTCAACTCCCTTACTTATTTGGTGTATTTTTTTTGTGAGAGGGTTCTTACTAACAGGTATGCAATAATGTCACCCTAATCTGAGACACAGAAAGAAGAACGAATGAACTTCCAGAGTAAGAAATCTTCCTCTTCCTATATAAGCTTTGTATTTTGTGCTAGAAGCACCTCTCCCCATTGACTTTAGTGGAAGTGCAAAACGAATCATATCCTAACATTGGTCTTTTAAAGTGCAGGATTTCCAGATCTTGCCCTTTTAACTTGCTACGGTCACTTGAAAGAGATAAAACCTAAATAAGGCAATTCAAAACCTCTGATCTAGCTTTCTCTTATGACTAATATTCCAACAGGACGTGTCTAGCTTTTAGAGAGACTTATTAAGCATCTAAAAACTAATGCTTAATGTAGAAACTGTGAGTGTCTGTGTGTCCAGTTCAGTTGTGCTTTCTTAAGTATCTCGGTTTAGATGTCTAATGTGTTTCGCCTGATTTCTAGGTTCTCCTCCCAGATGGACAGGAGTTGTCATAGCTCCTATATCGTACTGGTCACCTGCCCCATCAAGGCATCTCAGGCACTATGACATCTCAGATAGTAGTACGTACCCATGAATGGAGAAATTAATTAAACATTTCTTTCCTGATGATTAGATTCTGTCACTTACATTTCATTTAGACATCCTGGCATGGAACATTTCACAGCAGAAGACATTTCAGTTTTTAATAATAGGCATCTTCTAGTCAAGAAAAATGGTTTTGTTTTTGGTTTGTTTTTGGTTTGTTGTTTTTTTTTAAATACTTGACCAGAGCCACAGATATTATCTCAAACAATAAGTTCTAAGAACATTTTGCAACAATAAAAAGGTTATTTTTTAGTTTTTAAAAAAGCTAATGCTTAGTATTCTGGTCAATGATTTTTTTTTTCTTTCTTTAAACCAGTTTTCTCATCTATGTGCCTGTTTGATTGAAATTTGCCTTGGTCTCTAAGAAAGAAAGAACACTGAGGCCTCCTACAGTTTACTTTTTGATTATAGCTTGTGTTCAAGTATTATACAGAAACCACTGCCATGACAAAGGGACATATCAGTGAAGATGTTTCACTAATATATATAGACGGATAGTACTCCTCACAAAGGTAGGACTGATCTGTCCAAATTTTGGTATATGCAATATGAATTACTGCTTGTGACTTGATTAGTGGAAATAAAAAGACACTTCTAGGACGCAATTTATCTCAGTCCGACCTAGATGTCTAAAACTGTCCAGATGAATGGCATAATAAGTCTCTACATTCTTCCATTGACTGTAAAGGAAGTCTAGACAGCATGTTCAGATATAAATTTCTATACTGCAGATGTCTGAAGTTAAGTGAAAGGAATCCAGGGAGTTTACCATCCAAAACCAAGAATGTGGCTATCATACGGGGAATGTCTGAATGATACAAATAGTGAAGAACATGCCTAGCATCACAGATAACACCTGTCTGACACAGATGACACAGTAGCCATGCCAAGATTGGAATACATATTTCTTGAATTCCAGGTCAGTACTTTAATCACAGATTGTATTTTCTATGAAATGTTATAAGTAGGTACATAGAAATTTTCACACCTTAAAATAATGCTTTCAGCTAGTACAGAAAGATTACCTCCCAGCCATATCTTCTTTTCCCATCTACCCACAATATCCCTATATAAGCATTCAAACAAATATTTAGCTTTCTACTCATTCAAAGAAACTATTAAATATCCAAATAATAGCCTCCACTCAGGGAAAACTGCATGGTATAGGATACAAGAGCTACACTTACTTAGTAAAAAATGTAATTTTATAGGAAAAGACAAAAGAATGCAGAGAGACAGAGAACTATATCTCTTCCCCTTCACAATTTTTTAAACTAAAGCAGTAATCCCAGGAAAAAATATCTGAACAGATGTTTTCCCCTGAAAACATTCCAGAAAATGAAAGCACACATGGCATACTGGTCTACTACTTCCTTCAACATATTCTCGTTCAGAGATAACAAATGTACCAAGAGACGTTGCCATAGTAGCTACTTGTATTTTACCACTGAATGAAGCAGAGGAAAAAGTTAATGTATCTACCCATACTCTGGACACTGGACTGGCTGCAGTGGCAGATTGTGCCTCTAGCACTTGATGTCAGTTTTCTTCTCTAACATTGTTCTGCGTGTTGTATTTTAGAGCATGTAGGCTGAAGTACAGTACACAGCAAATAGCCATTTAGATCTTGTTTCTTTTATGTTCAGATTCTCTGATCCAGCAAGATCACTGAGTAGTGCTGATCAAGAACAGCATCTTCAGGTCAGCAAAGACCACCAACGGAGTAGTCCCTCTCTCCAGGGTGTTCATCTGGCATGGGGAACACTCTTCTCTCCCAGGCAGCTAATCCTCCCCCACATCCCCTTCACAGCTTGTAGACCAGGAGCAAGGATTGCGTTTAGCTCATGTGAGGACTGTTGGCATATATTTGGACAGCTTCGGTCTTTGCTCTGGTCCTGTCTTCCTTTAAATTAGAAGCTGCAATTTCCTACAGCCTCCCTGTCACACACTCTGCAGGTTTTTTAAATGGACTAGAAACTACATCTCAATGAGTTTTCCATTAATTTATGCAATGGATCTGGTCAAAGTTATGGCTTTTTATAAAGAAATGCCAGAAAGTAGGAGACAAACATCAAGGAGAAAAAAAATCTCAAACAACACTGTTAATGCCAGAAAAAGTACTCATCTGAGGCAATATAATTAGCAAAATAACTAATCTCATCTACTTGAGAAATCAGTGTGGTCAGTAGGAGATAATAGAAATGTTTGTAAAATCCAGTGGAGAAGCTTCAAATACTGGAAAAGAACTGATAAGAAATAGTATAAGACAAGAAAGATATTGTTAAATAGGAAACATGACTGAAACAGAGGTATTTAAGGCTCAGGAGAGCTGTAACTAAAGCAAGAATTGTTAGATCAGCATATTCATGTTCTTGCATTGAGTTTAGAATAGACCAGTAACATATGAATATAACCACGTACACTTGAGAAGATAGTGAAGCATGTCTGCCTCAGCATCATTCCTGACGAGAGCTGTAGCACACGTTCTCTGCCTCTAAACCTAATTATGAACTTGAATAATGTATAAAATCATGAAATACCATTTTGAATTGTAGCATGAATGACTTCTCTTTCCAAGTACAGTGAGGAAGAGAAACAGTGCTAAAAATTATAGGACTCAACTGTTTCTGAGCCCTTTCTTTTAAAGAAAAAGAACCAATCAAATAAAGACACCAGTAAGATTATTTTAACTTTACTTTTTGAAAGTTCACCATCTTTGGAGATATTCACAGAAACTGTTAAAGATTAGACAATCCTGGTCTGTTTCATCATCAAATGGAAAGATCCTCATGGGTATGGTGATAATTAGGGTTCAATTTCAGAAGAACAAATTAAGTTATCTAGCTAACAAAGTCAATTGTATTGATGAGCATACAGACTTCACTCACTGTAGTGTAAACTTGGGAATTTAGAGAATCACAGAATTGTCACAGTTGTAAAAGACCTCTAAAATCACCACATCCAACCATCAACCCAGAAAGAAAAAACACAAACAAAAAAAACCAAACAAAAACCAAAACCACCCCACAAAACACAGAAAACACCTCACCATCCCACTAGAACATGTCCTGAAGTGCCTCATTTACATGTTTTTTAAATATGTCCAGGGATGGTCACTCCACCACCTCCCTGGGAAGCCCATTCCAGCTACTAACTACTCTTTCAGTAAAGAAATTCTTCCTAATATCTAATCTAAACCTCCTCTGGCGCAACTTCAGGCCGTTTCCTCTAGTCCTGTTATTATTTACTGGAAAGAAGAGGCTGCACTCACCTCACCACAACCTCCTTTCAAGTAGAGAGCAATGAGGTCTTCTCTCAGCCTTTTCTTCCCCAAGTTAAACAATTCCAATTGCCTCAGTCGCTCCTCATAGGACTTGTTCGCCAGATCCTTCACCAGCTTCTCTGAACCCCATCCAGAAGCTCAATTTCTTTCTTGTGATGAGGGCCCCACAACTGACCACAGAACTGAACTGAACACACTATTTCTGATACAGGTCAGGATTCTATTGAACTTCTTGGCCACCTGGGCACACTGCTGGTTCATATTCAGCCAGGTATTGACCAGCATCCCAAGGTCCCTTTTCACCAGGCAGCTTTCCAGCCACCCTTCCCCAAGCCTGTAGTGGGTTGTAGTGATCGAAATGCAGGACTCAACACTTGGCCTTGTTGAACTTCATATCATTGGCCTCGGCCCACTCATCAAGCCTGTCCAGATCCCTCTGCAGAGACTTCCTACCCTCAAGAACTTCTTTCTATTACAGGGACAAAATCTAGAAAAAGCTCCCATCCCAGGTATAGAAGACTATCTTCTAAGTTTTTAAATCTTGGCTTTACCAAATCACAGAAGATATTTAGGAGTAAGAAACACAAAAATAAAACAGAACAAATCAAAACAGTCTTGAGAGGTATGCCTGTGCAAACCTCATGAAGTTTGACAAGGCCAAGTGCAAGGTCCTGCACCTGGGCAATCCCAAGCACAAATACGGGCTGGGTGATTAGTACTTTGAGAGCAGTTTTGAGGAGAAGGACTTGGGGTGCTGGTATATGAAAAACTGAATATGAGCTGTCAATGTGCACTCACAGCCTCAAAAGCTAATCTCCTCCTGGGCTGCATCAAAATAAGCAGGTCAAGGAAGGTGATTCTTCCCCTCTACTCTGCTCTCATGAGACCCCACCTGGAGTACTTCTGGTCATCTCTGGGGCCTCCAGCTTAAGAAAGACATGGACCTGCTTGAGCAGCCCATGAGGAGGGACATGAATATGACAAAGGGGCTGGAGTACCTCTTGTAAGAGGACAGACTGAGACAGTAGGGATTGTCCAGCCTGGAGATGAGAAGGCTCCAGGGAGACTTTATTGCAATCTTCCAGTCCATAAAGGGAGCCTACAAGATGTAAAGGCCCTGGAATGCATTCACTGCTGGCATCAGTTTGTTGATATTGTTTGTCTCTACAGATACACATTAGGTTTGGTCATACCACTTGCTCAATGTAGGCATATTCTATGTGTTTAATAAATCATTTTTTGTTGTGTTTTTTGGTGGTTTTTTTTTTATCCTCATGGGGAAATGTAATCACTGCATAGCATAAAATTGCACAAATTATGTGCAAAAAGCAACTACAATCCACATGTAAATGCTCTCAAAATGGGGATCACAAAAGAGAATGCAAACCTGTGGGATATGTTAGAGGGAAATGATGTAAAAAGATGGAAGACAGTTCAAACAGCAACAATAGACTGGGAGAAACAACCAAAAAAAATAGGTAAGAAGCACTAAAGAAAATGACATAGGTGGGAAAGAGAATAGGCAAAAAGATTGAGTGGAAATATTTACTATATATTCTCGTCTCCTGTGTAATTAAAAGGATATGAGGATTGTGTTGCAACTCGTTCCATTTCTTGTTCTTCCACAAAAATTCCCCCCTTTTTTTTTTTTTTTTTTTTTTCTAAATGAGGAAGCTACCAGGAAATCCTAGGCATCCTCCTTTACCCTTGCATAAAGTGGAATCTGGAAAGCCTGGACTGAATCTTGTGAGAGCTAGCTTTTCTTCCATTCTCCACACATGAACATGTAGGCTTGCTGATCTAGAGCAACACTTCCTCATGTTCCTGTTCATAGGCCAGCTTCTTTAGGGCGACTTTTTTCTTTCTTAATATGCAAGTTCAGACAAGATGACCAAATAGTTATCCCACCTCCAAGCGACTATTCAGTAGTCAGCTGCTGCAAGTGACAGACATGGACAACATCAGAGAGCCTTAGATATGAATGATCAAGATCCTGTATGCTAGTGGCTTCTAAAATGGTAATTAGTGGCTTAATAAGAGAAGAAATTAATGAAAGTCAGATGGAAAATAGTGATAGAAAGAAATGGACTTGTATGTTTTAAGAGATGATGGAAGACAGAAGGACCGGAATATATCAGATCTCTCTCATGTGCTTGACTTCCAGATAATGGAACAGCCACAATTGTTTATAATTCCCCCAGGTATGTATGCAAGCAACAGCATACATGAAATTATGGCCCTTATCTCTGTTCCCCTCCAATAAGATGACCAGCATCTTCCAGCTATATCTGCAAAGAATAATGGCTAAAATTGTAAGGCCCGTGAAATGACTAAAAACAATTTTTATATTCGCATTGTCTTTCTATATTAAAGTCAAGGAAATTCTGACACAAAGCTGTGAATAGGGAGCTAATGACAGTTAGTAATCACCTGTGAACTTTCAGAACATCTAGTTTAGAATCATAGCATCATAGAATTGTCCAGGTTGGAAGGGACCTTCAGAGGTCATCTAGTCCAACCCCCCTGCTGAGAGCAGGGACATCTTCCACTGGAGCAGGTTACTCAGAGCCACGTCAAGCCCCACCTTGAATGTCTCCAGGGATGGGGCCCTCCTTGGGCAACCTGTTCCAGTCTTCTATCACCCTCATGGTAAAGAAATTCTTCCTTATGTCTAATCTAAATCTACTCTTTTCTAATTTAAAACCATTACNTGGTGCACTCGATCCCGCTGTCTATATCATTGATAAAAATGTTAAACAACACAGGCCCTAGTACAGACCCCTGAGGGACACCACTTGTTACTGCTTTCCATCTGGACTTTGAGCCATTGACCACTACCCTCTGGATGCGGCCATCCAGCCAATTCCTTATCCACTGAACGGTCCACCCATCAAATCCGTATCTCTCCAGCTTGGCGAGTAGGATGTTGTGGGGGACTATGTCTAAGGCCTTGCAGAAGTCCAGATAGATCACATCCACAGGTCATCCCTTGTCCACTGATGTGGTCACTCTGTCATAGAAAGCCACTAGTTTAGTAAAACCTCAGTTTCTAAATCCAGGAGATAAAGAGTTAAGATACTTCATTCTCTTGAAATGATATATAATGCCCCAGTACAGCCATAATATATATACTTTACCCTGTCTTTGATCTACTGTGAGATGTGTACAGCTTCCCTCCAGTCAAAAGCTTTGCTTACTTGGCAGTTTGCTGTGTTCAAGAAGTTCAGGAAAGGCCTCTATTAGGTATGCAATTAACTTCACAAACTAGTTCTTAAACCCATAGGCATAAACATCTCCAATTTATCTGCTGACGGCTGCCACAGCAAGAAGTCCCAAGTAGTCTTCCAGAGACCCTACACAGTGGTGCAGGGATGTACTCTGAAACTTCTAAGTTACTTGTGCCCGTCTTTTAACCACGTGGTACTTGCATATCAGCCAAACTACAGAGATCACCTTCCTCCACACTCTTCCCTTCCATGGCTCACATAAGTTTCCTCATGTCCCAATTACAGTCTCAATTACAGTTAACCTTTCCATGAACAGTAGCCCTGCAGCAGGAACAGCCTGATGACTCCCAGCTTAAGGAAGGCAAAGGATTAAAAAAAGTCATGTAGCTGCTGTATAAAAGAGGTCTAAAAGCTTTCCAGTGATGGCCAAGCAATTCGGCGTGTTTCCAGTGATTAGTTCTCAAAGTTGCTCACATCTCATTTTTTTTGAAATGTGAGTTTTACTGAACAAGTCATTCTGGAAGAGCAACCTGTACTATAAATGGCTTTGTAACTGTGTTAGAATAATGAAAATGCCATAATTTGCTTTTTAGTTCATCTCAGGAGTTGCTGAGAATTGCTAGTTGCAGTATACTTCATAGCTCTTTAAAGTGAAAAGAATCAGTATTTAAATGGCCATGTGAAAACATACAGAGGTACTGGAAGACAAGTTTAATAGTTCCTCCTGTTTTCCCCACCTCCTTCACATTTTGTTATTTTAGATTTCTGATAAAGGACAAAATATGTATAGTAGATATGAAATGTTCTTGGTGAAATAAAAAGAAGGCTAACTTATGGTGTCAATATTGTTGTCCCGTAGAATAACTACATTCACATAAATGTCAAACAATTCAATAATGTGCCAGGCAGTGTTTATAAATGTGCGCAAAAATAATAATCCAGATGAGAACTGTTACATTGCAAAATGATTATGCTGTTTTTACATACTTTCTAATTAAACAGACCCTTCTTCTTTCAGTTTAATAACCACGAATAGTACCTCATTAGTAGTGTTTTCAATTTAACCCTTGTATCTTGGAAAATATTGTCCTATAATTAGCTCAGGGTATTTAAACCCTCCCAGCCAAACAGTAAATGCATATGAGTGTCTAGATCTTAAATGAAATTACAGTCATGCACAATGTGAGCCTTTTATTGTATAAGTTTGGTTTTCTTTTCAGTTGTGGTTTCTTTTCCCACAAATCAACTAGGGTTATTATAAGAGAAATAAATAACTTCACTGCCTATAGCAGCTATTATTTCATGTACTCTTTCTTGAGATGAATTATTCAGCTCATTTCCAAGGAGTCTTGAGTTCACCCAGCTGAACTCCAGAAGTGAAGCTTACCCTTATTTCTCTATACTGTACTACTATGTGGCACAGAAAAGTGATTTGTGAAAAAGTGCACTGACGTCATTCACTGGAAAAAGTTTAAGTCTTCTCTCAATATGAATTTCTTAGCTCTTGTTAGTCAGAGGTGTAGAATGACAAATACTCACACATAAAGGATAGCAATAAAAAAATCTTAGTTCACCTATGTTAATGCTTAAGAGTTACATGCTGTCCATCTTAAAAGCCCATGTGAACCAGACAGGGCTTCAATACACAAGAGAGGCTACAGGTTGTGGATAGGCCCCCGGGCTTTCAGATCTGCTCGGATCTTGCCCTCTATCTTCGAGCTTAGCAAAACAGCTCGCACCACAGGGCCTTCTGCCCCACGATGCATAGTGGTGCAGAAACAGGGTGAGAAGTAGCAAATACGGCTCGCTTCACTCCAGTGCTTACCCATCATCTGCTAGGTAGGGGAACAGGAGATACAGTTCTGAATGCTTCAGGCTGAAGAGGTAAATGTTTTAACTATTAGATTAGTTTGGAAAGAGTAGGATGAACTGATTGCCTGTTTTCAAAGAAAGCAAGACAATTATTTCTACGGAAATACATGAAGTTGGTGCCTGGAATCTGGAAAGGGCTTTTCGCTGTGAATAAGTACCTACCACAGAGTTGCCAGTGGGCAAGGTGGGGAGAGGAGGTGAATAAACAGAGATTTTTCCTCTCAGGCATTTTCTGTTTGCTAGCTGAGACTCCACTCCATTCTGTGTGCTAGGCATGGTGAATCCTATTTTTAGGCATCCAAGTCTCGCACTTAAATATTTAGGGAACTTAAATGCTTTATGCAGTAATTTCAACACCACTGGAGTTTTCAGCAACAATTTCCCAGGTTTTCAGCAACACATTGCTTTGTGTTACAACAGCTAAGTCAGGCCCGAGTCATTCATTATTTATTGCACAGAAAGTTACAATTCTGTATATTTGTAAAAAGTTATGCAATATATATTAGCACTCCTTCACCACGAATTTAGTCAGACTGAAGTTAGCTTCGCTCCATGTTGCAGCGGCGTTGATTTGCAAGAACAGTGTTTTGTCTTTCTACCAGTCTCCTTTGCACCAACAAGCAAGACCTGGTTTGACTGCTCTTGTCATCAGTGGTTGATCTGGCTTTCGCATCTGTCCTCCTGGGAATCAAAGCATATTCTACTTTCAAAAGTGTTATTCTGCCACAAGACAATAAAAGTCAACAAAGGGGCTTTCTGGGTGGGATGGGAACTCTGATCTTGTCATGCCACAGTAAGAGAAAACAGTGTATACATGTGTGGTTGGAAATTGAAGTGGCAGGACATAGTGCCTATTTTAGCTATATCGTAGCCAGACCAAGATATGACTGACTACTCCTTGGCCACCATACTGCAGCTCCTGATTTACTGAGATCTTTACTCTTCAAAAATCCCAGTGGCATGAAAGGACGAAGTTGTAAGTGAGGCTCAGTTCCCTATAACCCTGGAACAAACTGCTCTTACCTAATTATCAGCAAAATCAGCGGCTCTTGCTTAACATCGATTTAGTATGGAGGAATGCCAAATAAGGATTTTAGAAGCTGTACTTAAAGTGAAATTGTCTGAAGTGGATATGTTTCTAAAACCATGCTACGTACTTATTACACTTCCTATTTATTTTACTCCTTTTATTTTCCTCTGGGTACTACAGATGCTTTGTGAAAATTCCAAACTACAAATCAAATCCATCTGTTCAAAACAATAAATAATTTTGTAAAATAGCTTTACTTCATGTAACCTCAATACTGAATGCTGGCAGTACCAATTAGCTCTCACTATGCTATCTACTGTATAAGACCTAAAGATTTGAACATAGTCTTTCATCTGTCAGCATTCAGGACGCTGATAAAAATTTTGTCTGCTTTTAAACAAGCTGTACGTGACTGAAATTTACCTCATCCTAGCGTGTGCTATAAATAATGTCAATCTGAAGAGGTTGTGAATTCTTTCACAGCTTTGTTTCAGAGCTATTCATAACCGTGGTTATCAATGACTGTACCACAAAATTTCTGCCAGTTTAGACTTTCAGTCACAGCCAGGAAGTTTGATGGATGGTTGACCACTCTTCCCTAGTGAAATATAATTATCAATGCATAAAAATCACTTAATCGCAATGCTGGAACATTTAAGCATAACAGTAATTAGTTCTTCTGTAATGCTTTCCATGGACAGATCTTAAGTATTTGAAAACAGAAATTATCACCTCCATTTTATAGTTGAAGTAAACTGAGGCAAGAAGGAACAGAACAGAGAATTTTTTATACTGTGGGTAGAAAAAGATTTGAACAAAAACCAACTCTCCTCACTGCTGATCCAGAGTCACCCTTGCTCATACCAGTTAGAACAAGTTTAGTCAGAGGAACTGCAAGAAAACATCATTGGCCAGACTGTCCTTTCTGCTGGAATAGCCTCCACTGAAATAGCAGTAGTAGTACTACTACCTAGAAAAAATAAATGGTCAAAAACAATGCTTTGGAGTGCACCCATTGAGAAGTTTGATAAATTCTTCTGAAGTAATCAAAGTGTTCAGAGCTGGCTGATCAACAGTACACTCCAGCCAGGAATAACAGATAGGACTCTGGTTCTTTTTTTATTGTTTCTTTTTGGAAGTAGGGCCATGATTAAGAGCAATGGCTGGGGAACTTCAGAAAAAAAAGGAAAGTCTATTGACTATGGAAGAAGAGGCAGGCAACTCAGGAAGAGTACAAAGTTGTTGCAAGGTTATGTAGGGAGAAAATTAGGAAGGCCAAAGCTCAGCTAGAACTTAATCTGGCCAGCACCATTAAAGATAATAAAAAGTGTTTACATAAGTATGTTAACGGTAAAAGAAGGGCTAAGGAGAATCTCTACCCTCTACTGGATGCAAGAGGGAACCTTGTGACAAAGGACAAGGAAAAGGCTGAACTGCTGAGAGCCCGCTTTGCCTCAGATTTTGTCAGCAATGCCAGTTGCCACCTGAGGGTCCAGCTCCCTGAATTGGAAGATGGAGGTGGGGAGCAGAATACAGCCCCCATTATCTGGGAGGGGATGATCAGTGACCTACTGTGCCGCATAGATGGGCACAAATCTATGGGATCAGATGGAACTGGCAGAAGTGCTCACCAAATCACTCTCCATTATTTACCAGCAGTCCTGGATAACCAGGGAGGTCCCAGCTGAGTGGCAAATGTGACGCCTATCTACAAGAAGGGCTGAAAGGATGACCTTGGGAACTACAGGCCTATCAGTCTGACCTCAGTGCCAGGGAAAGTTATGGAGCAGGTCATCTTGTGTGCCATCACACGGCACATACAAGACAACCAGTTGATCAGGCCCAGTCAGCATGGGTTTACAAAAGGTAGTCCTGCCTGACTAACTTGATCTCCTTCTACAATAAGGTGATGAGCCTGGTAGATGAGGGAAAAGCTGTGGACATTGTGTACCTGGACTTTAGTAAAGCCTTTGACACTGTCTCCCACAGCATTCTCCTCCAGAAGTTTATGGTGCAGCGCTTGGACAAATACACTCTGAGCTGGATAAAAAAGCTGGTTGGACAGCCAGGCCAAAAGAGTGGTAGTGAACGGAGCTAAATCTGACTGGCATCCAGTCACAAGCAGTAGTCCCCAGGTCTCAATACTGTGGCCTGTTCTCTTTAATATCTTTATTAATGATCTGGATGAGGGGTTCGAGTGTACCCTCAGTAAATTTGCAGACAACACCAAACTGGGTGGGCATGTCGATCTGCTAGAGGGTAGGGAGGCTTTACACTTGGGCTGAAGACTAGCCCTGATACATTAAATAATAAACATTTATTCTAAGCTATTATGTATTCTTCATGTTGAATTACTAATGATCTTGTAACTGAGAGCTGAGTGCTTTTCAGCACTTGAGTCATTTTGCAATCCTTCACATCTTCAAGGGTTATCCTGTTATTGCTTTGTCATATATGTGATAAAAATTATCTTTCCTAGTAAAATATTTCCTTTTTCCATGCAGAGTTGATAAATACTCCCTGCACCTAACTTCTAAACAATACCTCGCTCTGTTTTTTCCAACTTCATATTCAAACAATGGACTGACTAGTTTCTAGTGCCTAAGAAGCATTTCATAGAATCACCGAACCACTGAATCACAGAACGGCAGGGGTTGGAAGGGACCTCTGGAGATCACTGAGTTCAACCCTCCTGACAGAGCAGGGCACACAGGAACATATCCAGGTAGTTTTTGAAAGTCTCTAGAGAAGGAGATTCTACAGTCTCTCTGGGCAACCTGTTCCAGGCTCCATCACCCTCACAGAACAGTTTTTTTCCTCATGTTTAGGTGGGACCTCCTGTGTTCAAGTTTGTGCCCACCTAGAAGCATAGGATGCTGCTGCTTTCAGCAAAAAATGTGCATGTTATTTTTAGCATGTCTAGAAGTGCACACACTCCTTCCACTTTTCATGGGTAAAAGTTGGTGTCAACCGAATGAGCACAAACTATTACCGTACAGTTGTACTTTTCAAAGCAAAATTGCACATATATGTGTTATTACACAAGGAAAGTTCAGGTGAGAGATTATGATAGGGACTAGATGGTGAGGTAGAGCCCTGTTTTGGGAATTAGTGTCTAGCCACAATAACCAGTATTTAATCAGATATTGATTGGCAAAAAAAGCCCAAAACATCTGCACCTTTTTACATCACATTTTAAGGTAAGACTCTACAGGAGAAAATATCTGCTAATTATGTCAAGGATTTGGTTTTTAATGGGAATTTTTTGAGCCATTTAGAGAACTTGTGATAGGTGAGAACAAGCAGACATACATCTCATCTACCAGTACAACAGAAAGTGGGCAGAGTGGAAAGCTTCTTCCTTAGCGAGTAAATGTTGAAGGTTCACACTTGGAGAACATTTAAGACAGAGATTTAAGTTTTTAGGGTAAGTAAAGAGCCCTTGGAGGGAAATCAAGATCTAGAAGAGAGTCCAGCATTTTCATGAAAATCCTTGGTTTCCTAAGTAAGAGTGTAATATTTTGTTTCAGAACTGCACTGAAATGAAGTCCAGAATGGACAACCTGTATTCTCAAACAAACAGCTACTAAAAAACAAATAAAAGAAACCAAACCAAACAAAACAAAACAAAAATTTTGCACATCCTAATAGAAAACCAGAGCAATCTGCACACTTGGGAATAGAAACTTGGTCCTTTGCGTCTGTTAGTGGTAGGATAAATTTTTCGCCTCCAAATGTGAACGGTCAAAAGTTCACATTACATATTGGTTAGAGTGTGTCTTTAATAAGAGGGCTGCATATCTGAGATAACAAAAGTACCATGTGTTGTGGTAGATACTACAGTAAGAACTATTCTTACTGAACAGCAGAAGAGATAATCACATAGACCTTATGTAAATAAGCAGAACACACATTACAGCTACAGTAAATCTAAGCAGCTTTCAACTTGCACTTTCCTTTGCTGCCTAATTTTTCAAGTCTTTTGCTTAACTGTGCATTTCTTCCCTCTCCCGCTCGACTACTTTCTGCCTTCTTTGGTTTAACTTTGGTTTAACTGGTCTTATATGGAATCTATATAAGTATCTTGTTAGTGTTTAATCTCATCCAGAAAACAGTTCTGTAGTACTGCACAAATTACAATCAAATTCATCAGGTTGACAAGGCAAGCACAACACATGCTCCGCTAAAAAGCCTCCCTACGGCATATTTATTTTTATCTGCCGCAAGCAGTATATGTGTATGCATATCTGTGTGAGAGAGGAAGTGTTTTTATGTGCTCGTGACTGCATGTTTGTGTGTGCTAAAACGTATAGCTGCATATGTGCATTTGTATCCGGGGATATGCAGAGTTAATCGCATCTAGAAATGTCATTGACTTAGCATTGCTGATGAATATTAGAAAACACCTTGAACAATTTGCATGTATATATCCTAAAGCAGATTGCATTCACTAATGCCAGCCCAATTTACAGCAGATGAAAATTGGCTGATTATTGTAAGAGACAATGTAATTGAAGATACCAGATAAGAGAGAGGAAGCCTGAGTCCCATCCTTTGGTCTTCTACTAACCTCCTCGGGCAAATGACTTCACCGGCTTTCCACTTCTATAAAATATCCTCCTTTACAAACTGTGATTTAAAATCTACATACGAATAGCAACATAAAAGCGGAATATTTATTATAATTATTCAGGTGACCAAATATCCTGGACATCCTGGTAATCAGGCAGTATCTGAAAATTAGAGTCATAGAATAAGCACAGAAGAAGCCTTAACTCTCCTGACAAAGATTAGCTTCCTGAAGCATTTATTTAATTTCCAATGCATTCCGTGAGAACTGGATGGTACATCTGTACTTTGAGAATCAGATCCTGATTACCGAAGTGCAAAAGTAAAACAAAAGCTATTGAGGGAACAGAACAGTCGCAGTTCAGCCATGTACTGCAAAACCACTGGTTTCAGTTGGTACCAGCTGATTTCAGTGCTGCCTTCTACACTGTGTTTGCAAAGGTGTTATTTGTGATGTTGATGTTTGTTCATTGGGTGTCATCTTGATCCTTTGGGAGCTAGATAAAGACAAGTGACTCCCACTGCACAGATCACTGAACAAACATCTCTGGCATTCAAATTTTAAAGCTGTAATTTTGATTTGAGGCAATTATTTACCATAGTTACTGTTACTCTTCAATGTATTCAGGAGCTGAGAACTAGACCTCTGGGGTCTGTAATCCTATTTATGATACCGGGCTCATTAAATGAACACTAAGGGTGATGTCAAAATCAGCAGATTAGAAGCAAAACCCCTCGCTACTGCAAATCTGCACAGTGCCAGCAACTTTGAGGCAGATAGACACCTGCTGAGGCACTGGTTAGGAAACAGAGGAGGAAGCCTGCATTGCTGGAGCAAGGAAAAAAAAAAGATGTTTTCTTCCTGATGTTCACAAAGGAAGCTTATTTTTTATTTCCCTTTCTCTTGCATCTGTCTCATGCAGGAGAATACTCCTATGATTTCAGGTGAGGAATTTTCCACTGAAAGAGAAACTAAAGTAATATGTGAGATATGAGCAGTAATATTGTTGAATGAGACATACTTCAGTGTTGTCTATGGGGCCTGAGAAGACCCATACAACTCTGAGATATTTTGGTTCTTCCTTGCTTTACTGAAAGTTGCATTTGTACGTCTCTATGGAAAATGCAGTTTGTGTGACTGCAGTGAATATGGATGATGTATATATATGAATAAATATAGGATACAGAAAAAAAAATTCTGAATTTCTGTGCCAGTAAAGTTTTCTGTCATTATAAATCCTGGGAACCAACAGGTATGTATTATAACAACATCGGCTAGGGCACCAGCTTAAGCATGACAAATACAAAGAACCATTCAAAACACGATGGTCATTTAAGTAAGTACCTGCACAAGAAATTACTTTTCTCTCTTCACTTGGCTCTCTAGGCTTTTGTAGTTACTTACTGATGGATATCTCATTTCCCTGTGTCTGTGTGGGAGGATGAGTGAAATGAAATGCAGTGTTTCAGCCCAAAAAAAAAAAAAAAAAGGAAAAAAAGAAAAGGTATTTAAATGCAGAGATGAGAATATCATCAAAGTTGTGAGTATAGTACAGCAAGATTGGACAACTGTACTGAAATGTAGATCTCAACAACAGGCAGAAGTATGCATATGCAACATATGCGTATGGATGCATGAAAATAGCCCTGGTGCCTGCTCTGTCACCCATTGTCACAGGCCAGGTCTCTTGGTGTTTGTGGCTAAAGCTATAATCAGGATTTGTGCAAAGCTAGCTATTGCCACAGAAGTAGGACCACTTCAGGAGGAAGACTTTATACGGGCTGCTTCTGTACCTTCTGCTAGAAGCAACAAGTCCAGTTCTTCTTTCTCTCTCCATCTTAGCACTATGCTTCTTCCTAGTCCCTGCCATGACAGCCCAAGCCTTGTCTTGATCTGGTGGGGATGGTAATATTCAGTTTTGCTTTTACTGCTTTGAATGATTTCTGAGGAGAACATATTCCACTCTTTCTTGCTACATCTTTATCTCCTTGAAGCACAAATCACTTTATTTGTGTAGATATTCTTCCAGGCACAGCTGGTATCTAGACTAAGTCTGAAAAAGAGCCTTTTAGTGAGGTAACTCTGAAGCTGTAGAATGAAGGAAAGAGGATACAAGCTTGGGTGCAGTCTGCAGGTTTCATGATGCAAACCTCAGACCAGCATGGTCTCTTATTCCAGGATGCTCAGCACCTGACGCCTGGGTTTTCTGGCTTTTCTCTCATCTAGCAGAAAAAAAGGAATAGTAGGAAGGTTCCTTCTTTCCCTCTTCTGTTCTTAGCACACAGAGGTGACACTAAACATTCCTACTGCTTAGCACAGGGTTTGCAGCCACAAAAAAAAATAAAAAAAAAAAGATTTGGGAAGGTCAAATACAGAGTAGAGATTTCCCATCTAAATTTTCCTTCTCACCCCCATTAGCACCTTTACCAGATGACCCACATAAGCACTTAAACATTCACACATTGCCAAACAAAACAACACAAATGTGTCTCCACAACCACTCTAGTGTGATGATACTGAAGAGAAGATCTTTAAAATATTATCCTATCAACATCAATTAACCTTTGGAACCTGATTATTCCAAATCAAATACAATACCATTTGGCCACATAAGGGGCACCCAAGGAGAGGTGACAAATACTACAAAGAAGATAAAAGATAATTTAACAAGAAGCAAGTTGTAAAGGGTGACAAAGTGTTATTTCCATAACAAGCTTATCTGAGACTGGGTAAGTTCCTGAACAGGGTGTGGATTTGGCAGTAGTAAAGAAACAGGCCACACAAAGAATGTCTGTTGAGCTAATGAATGCCACTGAAGTGGTTGACTTTCGTTTCTCTGGTTTGGATCCTTGCCACCTTTACTCTAATGTCAGACTTTGTTTAATTGGTAAATATGCCTTCAAAGGATTGCAGAGCCCTCCATGCTGTTCCATGGGCTGTTAATATTTAATTGTGATTTGTTAAAGGCATACTAGCAGTTGATAAAACTATGTGTCTGGGTGCTTTATTGCAGTGCAAACCAGCAGCAGGACTTTATATGTTCCCTTTTTGGGGGGGAAGGAGGATATTATCTTAGAGAAGCTGAGAGAAAAACATATATTTGTTACAGTTTTCCATTGTAAAGTTTCTTGCAACGTAACACAGGCATTGTTGCAAATATATTTTGGAGATAAGAAATTCATAAAGTGATTTTCTTATCTATCTTTCCTTCACTACAAAGGAAAACAATTAATTCAATGGAAAATTGCTGGTATTTAAACAAGACAGAATTAGCTTTCGTCTTTTGCACTTTCAAATGTGCTAACAAATTCTGGACTTAGAGGAAAAGGAAGTTATTTAAATTAGGCCTTTTTGATGAGCACTTTGAGAGTACCACTGCAAGAGTCTACTTGGAATTTGTCCATGTGTATTACATTTGACTGAAGTTTTATATCCATTGAACTTGAAGAAAGCAAACCATCTAGGACACAATTCAAACCAGTAAGTTTGAATTGAAGGGTTATGTTGCATGAAGGACTTATAATTACATGAAAATGCCTAAACAATTTCTAAATATCACCATTTGTGTTAATTGAATGACAAAAAAACCACAGTGCAATAGTCTTCATTCAAACAACATTTACTTTCAATCATGTGATGCAAATAGTAATGTGGAAATGAAAGGTGAAGGGAAGACCTGGGAAAACATTTTCAGTCTTGACCAAAGTGCATTCAACAAAAATCACCCATCCACACTCGTTTCTTTACTGTGAAAATTTTTGGTTCTTTTTAATTAAATAACTGCTCTATTACAGTAGCTTTTTATCTTCCTAAGAAATGTGAGTCAGCCAATAAAAAAAAAACATCAAAGAGGTTACTTAACACCTGTAAGCAATAATTTACACTGATGCCAACCCTTTGAAAGTGAAGGGGCACATTACCTTCTTGACATATGTGAGTGATTTCCCTTGAGTTAATTTCTGTTATTGCCATGTAGAAAATAAAGTTTATTCACAGAGAGAAAATATGTAAAAGTGTTTATTAGAATCTGTTTTTAAATATATCTGGTCAAAATGTGGACAATATTTTTGCAGCTACTTTGGCCTTTGCTTTCCACAACATCTGAAACATTGATAGCCTTAGAAAAATCTAAAAAGTTCCTTTATCAATAAGGACCAAGTGACAACCTGATATTAGTTGTGCCACTGAAATCTCAAAGAAGTCCAATGTCTTGATTTATTGAACTTTTTTCTTGCTTTTTTTCTTCTTTCAGGTTTCTGAAGATGAGGAAAGCTAATCAAACCATATTATTTCTAGTTTAGCTGATGAACTGCTAGTCAGTTTTGAACTGTGACAATTTCTCTCCAAGAAAACAGGGATCAGGATTCCTTTTCAGGAATCATATACAGCTGCTCCCAATAGACTGCGTTGCCGCTACTGTTAGCCAGGGGTGCTGGGGCTGTACCTGTGCATATAACCATCCGGCACAGCACAGTAGCTGTCAACACTATTTGCAAGCAAATAACAAAACTAGGATCCATAGTCTGAGGCTCAGGTGACTGCCTTATCCTAAATCATGCAGATCTGTTTTGTTCTATGCTACTGGTTTTGTACACTGGAGATAAGGCATTTATGGGTTTGTTACTAATTCTCTTCATAGTGCTTAATGTGGCAACTTCGAAGCAGAATTGTCATACCAGCTCAGATGCAAAGTCAAACTAAACCAGAGCTACCATTTGAAAACTCTGTAGTCAGCATTATTCTGCCCTTTTCATTAATTCTCAGTCTAGACCTTTTTCTCAGATCTTCAGATATTAAATTAAATAGTTTTTTCAAAGCTGCTATCATCATTTATTGTAAGTTTGTCTCCTTATTATTTATCTGTGTGTCAGATTGCCTACAGAATCCTTGATCACTGTGATCTTCTGTGGCAGAAATTTTCACAGAATCATCTTGCATTCTGCAGAAAGCATTTTTTCTGCATCAGATTGATATTTGACTGTCTCCATCTCACTGAATGTCACCTCGTCTTTTGCTCTTGGACAGGAAGAATGAAATAGGAATGAGACAACTTTCATGAGACAGGTAAATCAGTGCCAAGTATGATATACTAGATGAAATGAAAACCTGCGACATAATAATGCAAAAATCAAAAGCAAGTGTTCCTAAATATCAAGAAACATTCACTTTACATGATGCTTTCTCCTTAGTCTCTTTCCCTTTAAACCCTCTCAACAGCAACACTTCTCTGGGCAAATGCACAAGTTACTTTCTGAGGATTCCTTGCCTTAGAGTTTGCTCAAGGCTCTTGCAAAACACACCAAGATACCCATCTCTCTGAAGTCAATAGGAGTATTTGAAGTACAGAGCACTATGACTAAAGGTGGTAGAGTTTGCCTCTGAATTCAATGTTATTTCTTAACAAATCAACAGAATTAATTTTCTCTTGTCCATCATGGAAGTGCTATATTGCGTTATTGTGCACATTTTCTCCTTCGGTGTGTTTAACATCGCTTCTGCTTGAGCCCGTTCACCAAAATCCACTAGGTTGAGTTTGAGAAGGAGGAAGAGAAAAAGAGAGATGGCACAAATGAGCAAAAAAAAAGAAACAAATGGAGAGGAAACAGAAGGTTAAAAACACTTATATTTTACCTCCTTTCTTTTGGAGAATGTCTGCTAGATAAAGCAGTACATATTCCAATTGGGTTTAGTAAGTATTTTTTACATTGCCTTGCGTGACATTCTCCTAAGCCAAAGAAGAAAATATTATCTTGAATAAATGACTCTATGATAAATGCAAAACTAGTTCAAAAATACATGCTCAAAGAGCAGTTGTCAACATTTCTCTCACAATTTGGCAATACATTTCTGCAGCACCCACTTCTATTCCTTACTTTCATTAAATACATGAATGACAGTACAGAGACTACCTGTGGCATTTGTAAGCCACACAGAGCTGAAAGCACACTGGAGGCTGTGGTTGCTGTTCAAACTGATCCTGACAAATTGGAGAAATGGTCCAAAATCAACATGATGAAATAGAAAAAAAAAAAAAAAAAAAAGGGCAACAGTTGAGAGGAAATTGAACATGCAAACAGAAATTCATGAATAACTAACCAGGCAGCATGCTAGAAAAAAAAAGAAAAGGTTGAGGAAGGAGGGTCATATTGGATCACAAACTAAATCCAGGTGAAAAATGTGATGCTACTAACAAGTAACAGGCTGTGGCAAGTAACACAGAGGAGGTAATTATTCTTTATCCTGCACACATAAGGCCTCAGCTGGAGTCCAGTTTTGACTGTTCTGCTATAAAAACAAGGTAGACCAATTGGATAGAGTAAAAAATAGCAGAAGAAAGATTAAAAAAATATTAGGGGAAAATACAGCAAATAAGTTTACTCTAGAAAGGATAGGACTGTGGAGAGAAAAACCCCATTGTATTCTCCTCATCCCAAGCACCACGAGAACCACCTATCAAAGAGTTTGTATTCTGTGGCTGTGAAAGAATACATGACCAAGAATGTTTCATGTAAGTCTGAACCTAACTGGTGGTGAAGTTATAAGGAACCTGTGTAAACAAATGGCAGGAAAAGCATTAACACAATGGGGTGCCACTTGTAGTCTTGATATCTAGGTCATTTAAATCTCACTATCCAAAATAGATGTGGCTTCATCCCTCATTCAGGTTCAGCTCACAATCAAACCCATTGTTGATATTAGAAAGACATTTCTATCCCCTTCACTTTAAATAGATTTTATCCCTTTTTCTCATTCTCTTGTTTCATGTATTTCTTCAGATTTAAGAGAATAGTCAACATTTTCTCTCTGAAGCTTTACTCAAAGCTGCCTGAATTCACTGAAAACAAAGTAAAGAGAGATAATACTCCAGGGATCACTTTCTGTATTTAAAGTTCAGCCTGTATTTGAGAAAGAAAGCACTCCCTAAAGTTTCTGCATTGGTTACTGAAAAGACATAGCCCTCTCTGAACAGACTCAATGCCATTTCCAGTCATCAGTACATATTGCTTAAGTTCTAGAAGGACCACAAAATACATTGCACATCTCACTTTGAACTTGGTATAACTAAGCATAGACAGACAATGTGTAGCCCCAAAATATCCTGTAACTAGTGATGTCATGCTGAATTTAATTTTAAGAATGTTCTAACTGTACATTGAGAGTATTTTGCATTCATTTTGGCAGTGTTTGAATTTCTGAATGTCACTAATGCCATATTTAGAGTGGATCTCTATTAACTAAGTAGAAACTGAGCCAAATCTGCTCCCAAAAGGAGTGACATTTTCTAAGCTAGCTTCATCTCCCAGCTCATGTCTTTTATACCACCAAGGTTCACTTTTTTGTTTTGGTGTTGTGTCAAGGCTAACCACCCTGAGTATGAAGATTTCCAAAGGGAAACCCCACCTTTATTCCTTTGTGCTACCAGAAGCAGCTAAAATGTCTAAATCCCCAGTTCATCGTGCCAGTTGCAAAAGTCCAGTGAACTACAGGCACAGAAGGATTATTAGTGATTTGCAATCTCATTGTGAAGTGGACAGATGTCAACATAAAGTAAAGCAGAGTATGGTTTTCACCCATGCCCATTAGCCATGAAAACAAACATGAGCTCCACACATCATCAGGACATTGTGTGAGGATAAAAAGGGAGCTGGGGCTTAAAACGGGTGTAGGACTGATACAATGGCATGGTCCTAAAACCATGCAGTCACTACTTCAGGGTTGTTGGCAGCTTTGATCATCTCTTTGTTCAATCCTGTATTACTATCATTTTTTAAAAATATTCCTCCACTCTTCTTTGCTGGAAATAAGAACTGTTTCTTCCATTCTTCTTCATGTGAGGATATGCACCCCGTGGTAATTCTTCCTGTCTCCACATGAGACTGGTATTTCTGGCAAACCCTTCATAATTCCTATATGTTGCCGTAACTGTCTACTCTGTACTTTATTCCTGTTTACTCCTTTACTACTCCCATAGCACTCAGATTTAATTTCTGAAGACAGTGACCTGAATCAACCCAGTAAGTTACCTGAAATTTGGGAGCGTAGAAGAGATTATGATAAATGTAGGATTTAAGATTGACCAGATAATTAAGTAGACAAAGAAAGATCTGGAGGAAATATTTTTTTTTTTTTGGTATAATGTACATATTTTATCTGAGACACAATAATATATGATGATGCTCGATTCAGAAAAAATAAAAAGAATCTACATTAGAAAAATTAAGACAATTAAAAAAAAGAGAAAGATGGTACAGTCTGTTTCAATCTCATAATTCATTTCATCCTTTATTTCATCAAGTCCAAACCATCTAATAATAGGGCCTACCCACAGCTAACACAGAGAGTACGATATTCAGATAACAAGAATGAGGGTAGAACCAAGAAAAATACATGTGAGACCATAGTATATTTGAAAGGTTGACTATTGTGTATGGTTCATAGAAATTAGAGGATTTAATAAAATAAAATTTCTCATTTTTCTATTTGACCTAACAATGGTATCTTGCCTTTAAAAAGTTTTCTTGACACAATTCACTTCCAAGTTTAACATTGTCCTTAGATAAATACGAAAAGTATGCTTGTATTGCACAATAAACTTGGTTTGACACTATTATTTTCATTTAAAGGTGCTTTTTTGTTTCTTTTGTTGTATCACCAGGAAGGCTGAGGCTTATCTAGCCTTTTTTATTCAAGAACAGTATGCTAAGGGCCATTGCTTTTCAGACAACCTAGGAAGTGTATGAAAGCTGTTTGTGTCATACGGCCATTGTAGAGTTCTATAAAATGAAACCCTGAACCCTGTTATTCTGTCAGCACAAAACATTGGACAGTGAAAAATCATAGAATCATAGAACGGTTTGGGTTGGAAAGAACCTGAAAGATCATCTAGTTCCAACCCCTGCCATGGACAACGATACCTCCCACTAGACCAGGTTGCTCAAAGCCCCATCCAACCTGATCTTGAACACATCCAGTGATGGAGGATCCACAACTTCCCTGGGCAACCAGTTTCATTGTTTCATCACCCTTGCGGTGAAGAACTTCTTCCTAATCCCTAATCTAAATCTACCCTCTTCCAGTTTGAAGCCATAACCCCTTATCCTATCACAACAAGCCCTTATAAAAAGTCCCTCCCCAGCTTTCTTGTAGGCCCCCTTCAGATACTGGAAGGCCACAATGAGATCTCCCGCAACAAGGTGTCATATGTGTTTCCATACAGGAATCTCAGCCTGTCTAGCACTTCATCAAAAACACTGAAGCCAAAATTTGGAGATGTATTTAGTAAGATGAAAAGGTAAAATTAAAATCAGAACAAGACCCGAAATATTTAAAAATACAACCTCAATTTATCAAATTCATTTTTACTATGAGAATATTAGATGCAATTGCTTCTTCAGGCAAACAATGGTGCTTGGTGGAAAGGGAAAGGTAAATTCTCTTGCTCGCTTTTTAGTTGCCAGTACACCTTTCGCTGCCTTGGAAGGTAAGGAGAAGAGAGGCAATAAAAGCAGCAGAGCAAGGGAAGAAGACTCAATGGTGGAGAGCTGTATGGCCATGCAAAATGCTGAATGGCTCTTGTTCTTGTAGATCATATGAAAACAATGGCTAGTTAGACCTAGGTCAGCTGTCAAGCCTGATTGCTGTGGGTGGCTAGAGCAGGAGCATCAGAACACTGTTTAGGAAAGTCAAAACACCTCAGGGATTTGGTAATAATGGTGTCCCAGCATAACTTTCTGTTTATTATTGTAGAGGGATTGTATTCGTGTTTCCACTTGTGGTCTCAAACTCATTTCTTCCCTAAGGAGAGTTTATATTCCCCCAGGCAAGTGTCATGTTGTGGTGTGGGCAGCACAGCTGGCCAGGAAAATCTGGTACCCCATGTGCTCTGAATAGCGAGCAAGGGCATAGGAACATGCTGTCTTAGCTGAGAAAGCCATTGGTTTGCAACATGTCTTTCAAGAGATATTTTGGTGGACTTGGGCATCAGGAGCCTGTGGCTAGTAGATGTTCCAGTCTGCTTGGAGATGTGCATCAAAGGCTTGCCTAAAAGTCAAAAGTTCCCCATCAGAGTTTTGAAAAGGCACCACCATGACAGTTCTCAAGACAGAACTAGTGGACAGACCAAGTGGACAGTTCAGGGCTGGGTCTCATGGACTATAGTGAGCACACTAAAATGACAGAGTAGATCTCAGACCCCAAGCCTCACCCCTGTCCGCCACTTCTCACAAGCCTGAGAATGTTCAATCGCCACTTTGTGTGTGAAAGAGGGGAATCCCTCAAACAGAGACTAAATCTGTCGAAAGAAGTGAAGTAACAACATTGTAAAAATCCATATGGCAGCAAAATGATTTTGACAGTACCTTACACAGCTTCAGTGTAACTCATTAAGTTTGTGTTTCAATGCAGTATTTGTTTGACTATAATTTTTCTCAGATGCAGACCTTCTTATGCTTAAATTGTAAGGCATAAGCACTTACTATTTGGGAGGTTATTGAACTAACTCTCCAACAGTCAAAACAAGGAACAACTGTGACTTGGATTTAAGGGACTCTAAAAGCTCTTCTTTCTGCAAAATCAGCAGCCTGTCAGCTGCAAAGAATTACAAGCGTTTTCAAGGATTTCTACAGAAAAGAAAACATTAATAAAATGATTAACAGATTTTTTTTTTCCCCCTCTTAATATGTTGAACACTCAGCACCTTTGCTTACCTTTCAGCTTAATGTCACTACTTCATTTATTTTTATAAAGACTACTCCAGGATATCTTGGTATAAAAATAGTTTACAGTGAGGCCTGTTTCGGAAGATCTCAATGCACTGAGTAGCTGACTGATATGGAAGTTAACTATAAGCAAAATCATGTTTATTACCTGCTAAAGAAGAGTCCAAGCTTTTACCCTACCAAAGGCTATGCTAGGAATTAGTCAGAAATCTAAAGTCTCTGTTTTATTCGTGCCCAGCTGAACAGATTGCACTTCCCTTGCAGCGGTGGGGCTAGGATGACCTATTCTTGACAGTGCTCCTCCACTCCGATCCAACAGGCCAGGTATACTATGAAGTCCAGAATACTTTGTTCTGTTCAGGTGTCCACAGAGATCAAAACAGAGCATCAAACATCAGACTGGCAGGATTTCTTTCTTATTTCCAGCTTCAGGTTATATAGGTTCACTATAACCAAGTCTTCTTCTTTTAGGTGAACCAGGAGGCTAATTGATGTAAAAAACTTAGAGTTTAAGATACATTCCAGTTTTAGGCTCTCTTCAATGAGATAATATATATTGTATATGAAGGACAGTTACCAAACCACTGAAAAATCTAGATACATTCAGAATTTCCTAGGGCCATCTATGTTTTTAAGGATTAGAAATAAAATAGATGAGGGCTGAATACGTTGAGCTGTCTAACTGTTAAATGATTGAAAATATCTTTATTACTTTAGTAATTGGTGTTTCTATTTAGGCTCATTTTTTTTACATGAAACTTGTAAAAAAACGTTAACATGTCTCTAATTATATTTTGAACCTTTACTAAAAGATGGAAACAGCTTCAGTGTTCAATTAATATAGTAGCCAAAACATTGAATTATATTTTATTAGATTTTAGCACTATTAAGAAGCATAGGAAAGAATATAAGCCTTACTAATTTACTAGCATCTGCTCAAAAAATGCCAAAATCTTAAATATTTGAGAGCTTTCTAAAAACATTCATTTCACTGTACAGTGAAATTACTGCCTAAAGCTGCAGTGATGTAACAGTTATTGCAAAAAAAACCACATGTGGCACATTACTTAAATAGGCTTTGATTCAGCAAAGCACTGAAGTGTATCCTTAATGTGGGAATATCACACTGACTTCAATAGGACTATTATATGATTAAAATTAGGACATTGCTCAAGTACATTGCTGATTTGAAGCCACAGAAATCAACTCAGACTTAAAGGCATGACATCATAGCTTAGAGGTTACATGTTAGGGTAATTCAGAGTGGGATTCACCTGAATAAATGTAAACATTTACACTGTGAGCATTGACATCTGAGCTAATTGTTTAGAGTACCAAAAATACCTATTTCCTCTCCATTTATGATAAAAGGAGCTTAGGGAGGTTATTAGCTTAGATATAGACATGTCCCACTACAGATGTCCAAAGTTAGATGAGATTAATTCCATTCTTGTCTCTCCTCTTCTTTTCTGTTTTATTCAGATTTCTTTATGATCTGGTATAAACTAAGCATGTGTCTCTTTTAAGCTAAAAGGACACACTGAAGCCTCGGCCTGTCTGAGGTTAGATCAAAACATATTCCTATAAAGCAAGAGCCTTAATATTATGCTAACAAGAACCTACAGAAAACCATCTGTTTGTTTTCAGAGTGTTAATGACCTTTAATTGGCAGGAAGCACCTGATTTCCCAGGAGCTGGATGATATGAACCAGTCGGAAAAAGACTGAAGAAACAAGGCTGTTGCATTGAGAACAGAATTTTTTATTACTCTACCTTGATTTCACTGGCCTTTACTTGTTACAAAGTTATGTTCTACCCCTTGCTTATGAGTTCAACTTTTAATTGTGCTGATTATATCTAGATCCAATTTGAGACCTGACTCACTGCTGTGAGCTGACGGTGGAATTTAAAGCAAGCTTATGTGGTTTGGATGTTGAGTGTTTCCACAGAGACATCCAGTGCTTACTGTAATGCCTAAAAGAATTTGAAAAATCATGATTTCTTAGTAAAGGGCTCAATCTGCATGATGAAAGTCTTATCTCACAGTCTCTCAGGATAATTTCTTAGTTTCTCTATTAGCAAATCCTGCCATTACCTGTATGCAGACACCAAAAAAATTCCCCCAACACTGGAAGAACTATTTAAATCCAGCAGACTTCAACCTGTGCATACCAGAATGCAACATATCTTTCAGCTAATACACCTATAATCGTCTGCAAAACTGCACTTGTTTATCCAAATGAGCCCACAAAGACAGTGGGTGATGGACTGTGGAACTTTTTCAAAATAGTCTTTCTTCACCCTCTTAATATTAAATAAAACATGGCTTTTGGCATTAATGTTTGTGATGTCTCTCAAAATCATGAACTAAAAAAGAAGCAAACATTTTTACATTCCCTGCATTGTAGTTTTGCAGGAGATAACTCTTACATCACCATCTGTAATTCACAAAGATGACACCCCTTACCACTTTTTCTGCTAATATTTGCCTCCAATAATAACTGCCCTTTTCTCTCCAACTGGCTAATTGACTACCACAGTTACATTTAAAATAGAGTTGTTATTATTCTCTGTATGTATTTAACTAGCTTCTACTTGAGCACTAAAAAAGGGCTTGCTCAAAGCCCTCATTTTCCCCCTCTGTAACAACAACTGTATTAATTTTCTCCAGAAACATTTTTTTCTGTTACATCCTAATACCACTGTGAATGTAATAATACCATTTTTACACTCGACTCATTCAGTGCAGGGGACTATCAAAGACTTACTTTCTTTGCCAAGCAAGAATGTGCAGAGGAAAATAATTACAGGTGTATAGTGTTTTTGAAGGTGAGTAATGCAATTGCAAGTATCTGATCCTTTAGTTTCTCATCCATATGGACTTGAGTTTTCTTAAATTTTTAGTCACAGCCAGGAATGAACTTAATGTATCCAATGAAAATAAAATTTGGTTCAAGCTTTGCCTGACTTTAAATAAAAAAGCTAGTAACATGTCTACATTTTTCAGAATTTTATAGCAATTCAGAGAACAATACTAAAGGTTGAAGCTAAGGGACAAGTTAATAAAAGAATATAATGTATCATCAAAATTTAATAATGATGGGATTCATTTGTGGTTTTTTTTTTCATGTCCTGACAGTCTTTCCTGAATACCTGTTTCTGATTCAGATGATAACTACAAAGTTCACAAGTAAGTAAAATAACAGTAATTTTGAATAATATATAAAAAAGAATAAAATAATAATAATAATAGGTTAACTTTATTTAATGGTTTTGTTTTGTTTCAAAAACTTTTAAGACTTGTGATTGCATTACTATAATACTGATTCAAATTTAAAACACTTCTAATTTGAGGGCTTTATTATTTGCTCCTGAAGTAGCCTCTGTATAGTATGTTTCTAATTCTAGATATAAATGAAACATAAATTCTCAGGATGTAATTCTTCAGGTCTTGGTGTTATTTTGAACTAATTTCAGTAAATGTATTTCCATCAGACAAGTATGCTAATCTTTCTTGCATTTCAAAGTTCACAAGATAAACAAAGAAATAAACAATTTCCCAGATAACCAAAGTGGCAAGAATGAAGAAAGTCTAGTTTATTGCAGGAAGATGTAAGCTAGTGAAGTGTTATTTATGGTTTAGAGACTCCTTGGACATAGTTAACTGCTTCAGTTATACTGTTACTAGTAGTTGATGATGATTTGATTAATTAGGTTGCCTTCCTCTCTTTTTATGGAACAGAAGAGTGAAGTCTGGCCTTCTTGGAGCAGAGAAATATTTCTCAGCTTCCCATATTTCAGGTGAATGTCCCACCAGCATCCTATTGCTTTAGCTTGTAAAAATAACATTGTTTGAGCATGAGAAACATTGAATACATACCCTTTTGTTAGGACATTCACCTGGAATATAGCAGATCTGTGTTCATGTTTCATGTCATACATGTTTTACACTGGAAGCCTGTTTTCCCATACCTCAGGACTACGGAACATTGGCCAGGCTCTTGATATCTGCACTTTTCATCTAATTGTAATAAAGCCTGAAACCTCTTTTTGATACTATGAGGCTTTCCAGAAGTAATTCCTTCTAAACATTCACTATTCTATAAAAATTTAGATTTGGAACATTAATCATGTAGTCAAAAATTCCTGACCAGTTCTACTGCAGTTAAGTTTTTCCCCTCCAATTCTTATAAAAAGTACTTCCTGGAGAATTATAAAATATAGCTAACCAGTTGCTAATCTAATCTGGCTTGGTTTTCAGTATCTAAATAGTACAAACTTTGCCATTGTGTGTTTCTGAAAGAATTATGAACTGTGGTTTTCCCTAAGTAAGTGAAAGAATGTCTTCCTTAATTTAGATTTCCCTGGAATGTCCATCAAACAATGATTCATGAAAACTCTGTTTTATATTCTTCTTTACAGAAAGCTTTTTCTTTGCTCTGTACACAGGGAGAAAATTGACCACAATCTTGTCTCCTGCAGAAGTGGTTTCCTCATCACATAATTCTTCCAGCAGAGGACAATGCCTTTTTCATCCTACTAAGAGGTAGGTTAACCAAAGAGGAAAGTGTGTCCAAACCTGATTAAAAAGAAAAAAAAAAACAACAAAAAACACCAAAAAGCAAGTACTTTTGAAATGATCAGGAAATAAGCTCACACATAACATATTTAGTAATTTGATGCGGCCTGTTGTAAATTTTTTATCTTCTTAATATTGTCCAACTTCTTGGCTACCATAAGCTGAGTATCAGGATGGATATCAGAAGTTACAAGAGAATTTTAACACTTTATAATCTTGCCCACTTATTTAAAAGTAATTTCTATTTTCAAGGAAAAAAGTTTTATAGAGAGGCATCTAAAATAATTCATTGTATTTTACACCATTCATGTCAATGAACATGATTACACGATTTGGTTAATGGTTGGACTTAATGATTTTGAAGGTCTTTTACAATCTAAATGATTCTATGATTCTATAATTACAACAAATGAGTCATGTAGATTCTACCTATCCAGTCGTTATTTTGTTAGAGTTCTAAGAATGCTGCAGAATAAAGTGCTAATCTGAAGCAGTGCATCAAGATGTATGAAAAAAATAGAAATTACAAGCACAATGTAGATTTTGAAGTGGTGTCCCCTCATGTGCCTTGTGATGCTTGGACTAGATGACATTTAAAGGTCCCTTCCAACCCAAATCATTCTATCTAGACTCCTCCAGATGTGTAAAGGTATTTTCTGTTTACTTTTCTGTTCATAACATTTCTTTACAGATGGTTTTAAAGTCAGATGCGTGGCACTTGACACTGAGTTTCAGTGAATTCAGGAACCCAGAAACCTAGCTTAAGGCTAACTGAAAAAAGAATCATAGCCATTTAAAAATTTCTATTTCCAGAACGTATTCATTTTGGGGATCTGTGAATTTTTTTAGGTTGTCTATGAAACAGCTGTAGCTTTCCATCCATATTAATAAGAATTATATATGCATACACCAATGCAATGCATTTATAAACAGATCTTGACCTCAAATTCATTTCCATATATTCAATTGAATCCAAAGGGAGCTGTAAAGAAAAATCTGACCCTATCATTTGAATTATTTCTTGGTGATTTGAATGAACTTCCAAAAAGCGGTCATAAACATGAAATAACATTCTCAGTGTACGGGAATCACTTCCGTAATATTTTTTGTTTTATTTACTGACTTTAATTTTGCATTTTCATCCAATAGTTCAAAGTTATTGTATAACTCTAATATCTGTCAGGAGCTGGATTTCCCAATATCAACGTGCACAGCCAATTAGAGGAATTAAATTTCACAAATATTTCTGCCTTCTCTCTTGTTCATGCCTTTTCTTTTCTTCATGTTATTGCATGAAGTGTGTCCATAGGAGGGCAAATTTAGTAAGAGAAAAGTCCCCTTGCATTTTAGCTAGTCCTCAGACATTAGAGGGGTTAGGGGCGGCTGGATTGATCTCTTAATAGGTACACCAATTAAGATGTGTTGCTATAGGTTCGAATCCAGACCACACTTAGGTCTGGTTCGTAGTCAGATTCACAAATAGCTTGTACACTGTGTCTATAGGTCCAACACTAGATTCATGGACAGCGCGTATGCTGTAGATTTGGTTCCCTGAAAGGGAGCAGTCGGATGCACAAATAGCACAGTCTTGCTGTGATTATAGGTCTGACTCCAGATGAACGAACAGTCTATTATGCTGTAGGTCTGGTTGCATTCACTAGAGGCAATCAGATTCACAAATAACATGGTTTATTTACACTTGCGACATACACAGATTCTTTAAGATTGCCAGTGATACATACACTAAGCTGTATAAATCATTATATAGATCAAAATACAAGTAATTTCCCAGGGTAAACAAACAAACATGCATACATTCAGCAGAGTCAAGGCACAAGTCTTACCAAAAGGTGCCCCCTCTTGGGGAGGGGTGGGGTGGGGGGGCAAGGAGGAAAAACACCTCAGTCTATCCCTAGGATTTGGTCTCAAACACTCATCCCACACTAACAAGTCTGAAACAGGGCCAACATTTACACTTCGGTTTCCTATTAATGTGTAAAGTTTTCTATTAATGTGTAAAGCGTGGGGATGTGACTGCAGACAAACATTTAAGGATGCTTATCAGATGCACAAAACCTTTCCAGCCTTGATCGTTTCTTCTGCCGGGAACAGTTAACTACTGAGATAAACCAGAGAATAGGAGTCTGAACCACACCTCGTCTCACTCCACATTCAGAGTCAGCACAACACAGACCACTGGATCTTCATCCCTCCTCTGTGTCTGCTTTAGACACTAGATGATTATCAACAGTGATGAGTTTTGATGGTTTGTGATTTCCAAATGCTTTCTGATTCCAACACATGTCCAGTTTATGGTGTTCACATCCCTTACTCCAGCTTCCGTTTGAAGATGACTGCAAAACACCTTTGCCAATTAGGCTCCTTAGCATCTGAAAGCACTTTTCTGGTGTTTTTGAGAGAACAATTAAAAAGCATTATCTACAAGGGTGTATTAATGCTGAAATCGGTCAAAGACTCAGATTAGCCATAGAGATTGACACAGAGGCTTTGGCATATAAGAACTATGTCCTATAAATTTGAATAAATTTAAAATTGCTGTATGCTACAGCAGAAAAAATATCAGGTTTGCATCAGAAAGTATTGACCAAGACAATATGTGGGGGTTTCAGCTATTGCTTAAAGAATTTAAAAAAAAGAAAAATAAAAAAATAAAAAAAGGGCTTTTCAAAACCAAACAAGTATTTCAAGTTTTTATTCAAACAAGTATAGTATATGTGACCCAAAAATAAACACTTCATTTAATTTTAAGGTTATTTAGGCCAATAGGTTAATATGAATTCTCTTTCACCGAGGTCACTTTTTCTAAGGAATCATTGTTAATATTATTTTAAAAATCCCTCTCATTTTTCCCTTTTGTTTCCATGATTATTCCCTGAATTTTACTCTGATTCTTAAGTAGGTTTGATACACCTTAAACTCAGTTCTTGGGTAAAATTGGTATATTTTTAATTTTTCTGTGATGATGTTCTGTATTTAGCTGAGTGCTGAAGCTAAATTGATCCCATGAGCAGTTTTCCTGAGCGAGTGTAACAGTCTTCTATCTTTCACTAGTGCCAGTTTTCACTAAAGAAACAGTAGGACATTATGTATATAAAGTGTCCAATTTTCCTTTTATTGAGGAAATAATTGAATTGAATTTTGCAAATATCTACATTCTACACACAAAAAAAAATCATGCTATTTAATGTAACAGTTACTATGCAATGATACTAATGTTCCTACAAATGTTGGTTTTGCTGTTGTGCAGATTCAGATTCAGCTATAGAAGGCATATTATATGTTGACTATTTACAATTTTTTAAAAAATGAACCTTTACGCCTTGTCTAAGCAGCTTAAGAAATACTAGTAATCTTTACACCAAATCACTCATGATCTACAGACAACAACTCTTATCTCTGGAAGAAAAATCTCATTTTCCTCAAGGATGAGAATAAATCCGAGTCATCTGGTCTAGTTGGCGCCAAAGTTAAGAAGAGATATTGGAAAGATTATCAGCCTATAATTAGGGATTTATAATTACCTAATCAAAAGCCAAATCCTCTCAGGCCCAGCCCAAGAGTTTCCATTCAAATAAGTAACAGCTCCGAGTAATGTGCACTAATTGGAGGGCCCAGCTGATGAAGGCTGTAATCTGCAGAGCAGCCTGGTTTCTTCTGGTCATTCTTAATGAGGTTCTACCTAGTGTGAGGTTGCTTTGCCATTGCTTCAGTGTCATGGCAACTATTAAGAGTGGCAGAATACTTCTTGTTTTACCATACTCTTCTTGGAGGTCTAAATTATTTGAAATTATACCTGATAAATTGGACAGCTTATGTTTGAGATGGGGTAGAAGAGACATCCTTAAATCATTTTAAGTTTACAGGGTTTGAATTCCAGCAGTGTTGAGTGGATTACACCAACCAAATCTAGGTTTAGGACTGTAAGAGAAAGCCATCTGTTGCTTGTATTTTGAATCTGCATGCATAAAATATAGAGCGAATCAATCATCTGCCTAAAACATTGACTTTCTAGCTAAGAGTGAATAGCTTCCTCAGCAAAAAGGAGGCTTTTTGGTGGGAGGAAAATCCAGCTATTGATTTATGTGGCAAAATGTCAACTGATTAATCCTATAAGAGAACTTTAATTAGATACATGCTCATTCGCTATCCTCGTCCCAGGGCTGCTACTGTGTATAGTATTGGCTGGCATTTGGACTTGCTGGTGTCAGCACCGTGTAGTCAGTTTGCAACATGCAATGTCATCACTTACAGAAATACTTCAATTGTGCCAAAAAGCTACTTAAACCTAAATTGATTTCTACTAAAGTTTAAAATGAAAAAAAAAAAAAAAATTAAAAATGAGTAATTATAGTTGTACTTTGTGGTCTTTAAAAGCATTTTATTACATAAACCCACAAATAAAGGCCAGATGGTGCAGCACACAGACATTTCAAGGCTTGTACTGAAAAATCCAGTCATGGTTTTTAGTGGAAATTCTCTAGATGAACTGTAGATTTGCTGAAATGATAGGTAAGGTAGCTGGTATGGGTAAGTAACCATACAGTTCGCAAGAGAGCCACAAAGTTGCGCATCTCTTTCCTTTCAAAATGCACTCCCCTCTGAGCCAAAAAAAGAGTTGTCAAATGTAGAAATAAGGTCAGACAGGATCTGTAGAAAAGAAAAGCATTTTCTCTCAAAAAGAAGAGGTGCCCTTTCCATCTCTATTTTCCAGAAGAGTTTGATTGAATGCATGTAGGAATTTCACTGGATTTTCAAATACCTCAAAAGAAACTCAAATACTGGTAACAGAAGTCTGATCAGTTCACAGTCTCTGTCTCTGTTTAAGGCTTAGGTCAAGCTCCACAGAGCAGGATTCCTATCGGTCCTCTCTCTCCCTCCCCCATCCCTCCCAAGGGAGGAATACACAGGGAAATGAGGAAGGAAGCACCTCACATGAAATTGGAAGTTAAGACTATGAACAAAATTTAATAAGTAACAGAGATAAAGAGGGAAAAGGAATATGAAGGGAAAAGGGATGTACAAGCATATACAAAACCAGCTTTTGGATAGTGGTGGATTGTGCAGAGTACATGGAGCCAGGCCCGGCTGCACTGAGATGTGGTCCCAGCAGCCGCAGAGCCGGAGTGAGAAAGAAAAGAGACCGAAGCCCAAACTTCCTGTCGTTTTTATAGAGTGTGGCAGGGAAGGGGAGGGAATACCAGCTGCCCTCTGACCCCTCAGGGTCCTAAAGTTACCAGTGTGCATTCCCCCTCAATTTGTTAATCACAACAGTCTCACACTGCTTTTTAATATCCTACCTACTTGTCCTCTTCCTTGACTTTTATAAGTAAGAGTGTCTTTCTCCAGTCATTCAGTGATAAGGGATGAGTTTGCAAATTTCAGCATCCCATCCGAGGTACCTTAAAGGGTATTCATTACTTGCTGAAATGCTGGTCATGGAAGAGTTTCTTTCAACTGAAGTTTTGATCAAGAATCAGTTGCGTGTCAGTTGCTATTAAGGCTTATATTCTGACAGACTTATCTGGGGATATCCTAGTTGGAGTAAGCTTTTCATAGCAGCCAGCATACCACTAGTGTGTTTTTGCCCTGCTCTGGATCAGAGGTAGGAACGTAGTTCATTCTCACTGTATGTCAAGTCCTCTTGCTCCTCTCATGAGCTTAATGGTGAAGGCAATCTAAAATATTGAAAGAACAAGTTGTCAATGAATGAACAGAAAGTTGAAGACTGAAGCATAAATGTGGAAAAGTTGCTAAAAAGGGAGATAAAAAGAAAATTAGACTTTGCATTTTCAAGCAGCTAAGATGGAAAGCTTTTGCTTTTAAACGTGAGTACTGGAAATTCAGGGATAGATTTGACTCTTGGAGGTGACACAAAATCACCATAGACTAACCCATTCCTGTGTCCATGGCTTTTGAGTATGTTCAAACATAGCGATCTGGAAAATATGTCATATACTGAGAAGCTGAAAGGGCTGCAGTAATTCAGGTCATAAAGAAGGCAAATAAATCAAAGGAAGAACAAGAAAATAACATCAAAATGAAGAAAGGCATCACAATAACTCTATTGTTTCAGATTCCCTGCCTTTTCCCCAAAGATTGGTTGCTTTTCCTTGTTCGTTCACTACAGATGTCTCAGTCTTCTCAATCTCCTCACTCCTTCACTGTCCTTCTTGGTCCTCTGTCATGTATCCAGCTTCTTCACATCCTGGCTTTGGAATGCAGGTGTATTTGTCAAATAGTTATCTTCCCAGTGTGGCAACTGCTCCCATATCTAGTCCCCATTTATCTGCACTGGGTATGTGCCAGCTCATTTCTCCTGTCTTTTGCTGAAACGATCCAACCAGCTTTCTCTAGCTACAAGTGATAGAGCAGCGCACAGCAAAGCATGTTTCAGCCAGGTAATGCAAATGTTAATTACATGAGGTTTAGCCACCTCTGCCCAGGACGATCCCCCTATCTTCGTAGGTCTTGTCCTCCCAAGTGCCCCCCATGTCTTATTATATGCATCACACATTCCCATAAGGCGGCTACAAAAACATGGCGGCTGTCAAACTCATATTATTTCATGCTCTCACTCAAAAGTAGTTAATAGAACATCTACAATGTCACCTGGAGTCCAGAGAAGACCCACGCCAAGCATCATACATAGTGAATATGCAGCCTTCAAGCCAAGTTTAAGAACATGAATACAAGCCATCTTGCTCCTTAGGCTTGAAGGCCCCAGATAGCCTACTGATTCAAAAGTTTTAGTATTCCATGGGCAGAAGTACAGTAACTGAAGTTCTATAGTGCCTTTCTCAGTTTAATCTGAAAGGAATCTACAGTGTGTGTTGTGCCATGCAAACCTGAACGCAGTACCAGGGACCATCTGGAGTTCTTTCAGAAGTACACTCTTGATCCAGTGCAGCCTTTTCCTCTCCTTCAGCCCCAGGCCTCTTGTCTACCCATTAGCAGACTCCTCCAAAACAGTCATCATTCCTAGCCCTATCTAGCTATTTATGCCTTTTATTATCCTAGCACCAGTCCCAGCTCCCCATCTGATCTGCTTCTCTCTTCCCTCAACCACTGATATCTAGTCACATTCTCCAATATCCATCTTCCGTCTTTGCTAGTGCTTACATCTGAACCAGCTCAGGAACTGCAAAATACAGGATTATGAACATTGCAGAGGAAGGCTACAAGAAAGTTGAATGATGCCAAGAAAATACATTTGCCTGGTCAAAGTTTGGACCATGTTAGGTGAAATTTTCCAGAAAGAAAAGAGTGGTTGTATAAAGGGAGCTAACATGGGACATCCTACACCAAACAAAGTTTGGTCAAATGGTAGGGCAAAGCAGGGTCTAAAAGACAACATCAGACAACCTTATCAATTAGGGAAGTCGCTGAAGTCCTGCTGTATATTAAGAACCATCCAAGGAAGTAAAATCAAAGGACTTTGTTCTCAATAATAGCAAAGAGAATCACAGAATCACAGAATCACA